>JADDOH010003375.1:0-50150 GCA_016648135.1 Agrypnia vestita | reverse complement strand
ACCATATTGCATAATTCCACAACTATCAATACTTATGGAGTTATGCAATATAAAAGTTTGCATTTTTTTCAATATTTTTGACTTATTTTATTTAAAAAATGTTGAACTATCACTACAGCAACTAATATTCATTACGAAAAATTCGTTCGTTTCAATACAAGATAAATAAAATGCTAAAACCCCTGCAGAAATTCCAAATGGAATGTTTTTCATTTGGAATTCGAAGGTTTTTATTATTTTATTTGACCTGTATTAAAGGGAATAAATTTTTCATAATCGATATAAGTTACTGTAATGATAGTCCAATGTTTTCCAAAAAATAAATCAGAAATATTGAGAAAACAAATGCAAACTTTAATGTCACATATCTCCATAACTATTGATATTAAGTCATGGTTGCTTGAATATTTTCGACTTATAATCAAATATTTTTAATGTTTTCCAAATAACCCTGTATAAACTGTTATAAATTTAACTCAACCTGTGTGCATTACAAAGTTTAATTAAGTGTTAATCAAAATAATCATGTTGCACCACAAAGTAACCGTCATGCCAATCAATAAAAATATGCTAGATTATGGCTTATCCCTGCGATTGATCGCGGAGGTTTTAAAATATTAAATATTAAATTAAAAAGTCGTTACTCTTTTTATTGAAGTAAGAATCCGAATAAAAAATACACCTCTGTAAAAAATACAAAAATGTTCCTTATTTTACACGGTAAATGGTGTTAAATGAGATATTTGGGGCAGGGTTTGAAAAAATCCGATTTTTATACTAAAAAAAAGGATTGTTGGATATATATCCGATTTTTGATATATTATATATTATATAATACTTCTAACCAGGGTTCGAAACAATCGGATTTTTGTACAAAAAATCATATTTTTTGATATATATTCAACTTTTTTTTCTCTTTTTTGCACACGTCGATTGATACAATCTCGAAATAATTAAGAAATTAATTATTTTATTTTGTACAAAAACTATTATTTATTATATAAATATATTGCATACTGAAAAAAGCTATTATATGCAATTATTATATAAAAGTTATAAAAGTTGATCTTTCTTATGTAGTGTTATGGATGTTTATTTCATTGTGCGAAATAAAAAACGGATTATATGAAACAAGTTAAACCTTTATTTCGTACTCGAAATTCGAACTTGTGTGTCGTTATATGGCTTTTATGGTTATTTTATATATATAAAAAAAACAACTGTAGCACTTTTTAAAATACAACTAGCGCCATCTATTAACGACCGCTGAAAGTTTTTTGTATATACATCAAGCCATAAATATCGCGATATATATCCTCGAACCCTGATTTGGAGAGTACTCGTAAATGTATAAACATATTTTTATTTTTTAATTACTTACCATCACGCCGTTTCTCCGCTTTTCGCGTCTTTGTAAAGCCCTATTATATATTTATAGTATATTTTTGGCAGTCCATGGAGAGGCAGCCACAGCAACATGCGTTGAGGGGCCGGTTCAGTTTTGCTGGCACTGGGTTCAAGCACCATCTTCGGCCGTTTGATTTCGTTTTATTAGCCGTGAATTGGAACGGAATTACGGACGGAAGATGTGGGGACAGACAGACAGATAGACAGACAGACGGACGGACGGACAGATGGACAGACAAGGAATTATTATGTTTAATTAATTAATAAAAACGGAACCAGATCAACTACAATGTTCTAGTTACAGTTACGAATGGATATTCTAAATTAGTATTATTGGTATCATTGAAAGAATTGGCAGATACTTCATTGTGCAACATTATACAAGTAATTATTTCAACATAATAATTGAATTCATTAAATCTTTTCTTGTAAGTTATTTATATTTCCATACTTAAGCATATAAAATTTTGAACATGATTTTCTAAGGATCCTTTACTTTTAGTTAAGCTTTTTCTTGTATTTATTTATATAAAATTTTCTTTTACCACTCAACTTCCAATAAAATAAATCAATCTTAACAAGAAGTACCATATATTTTTATGAAATGGAAGAAGCAGGAAGATTTGTACGTAACCGAGGCTTTTAAAGCAGTCTTCACTTTTTAAAGTAAATTCGAAATTACTACAACGGTCTAGAATAATCTAATCGATTCTGGAAACATCGCAAAACGACACTTACTATAAAAGAGACTGACAGGCCGCTGTGCACGCATTTACATTGATATTTTATGATACAGCGCGATTATCGTAGAAAAGAAGGATAAGTGAACGGCGAACCGGTGAAATAATTTAGGAGAGTACCTACCAAGAGTCAGTTTGTTTTGTTCATATTCGGAAATAAATGCGACCGCAGACGAATATTGCAAATATTTGTGACGTGTGTATATAAAATCAATGGTATAAAATGTTTACCGTCTTCTATCTGTATGCCGTTGGCAATCAAGTTGCGGTATATGGTGCCAGTTGTTTTGAATAAATAAAAAAATAAACATATTTTATTCATGGTTTAATTTTATTTTTACAAAGTATTCCATAATTTCTCAATACATTTTACCCAGGTTTTTATAGGTAAAAAATTAATGATGTAACGGCTTAACCATCCACCATATAACGGTGAAAACCAAATAATCAACTTTACATAGAAGCCAACTTCGAATGAAAATTAGATAACCAATATATTAACAGGGTGCTTTGAATGGTTTTCAAAGTAAAACAATTGTTTTTAATAAGCCTTATCTTTAAATTTTGGGGAAGATAATTCCATTATTGGTGATGGAGGGAATTTCGCTCACTCTGGCTCTGGTGAAAGATGATTAAAAATACTGTAATGACTTTTGTAATAAGGTTGGCAGCGTTAAAAAATCACTAAGTCTACTTAGTAGTCAGTTTTAAGTTGACAACACTGTTGGATCCGTAATTTTTTGTTTAACGAAATAAGTAATGTTGTCTTAAAAATTACCATGATCTATTTTAAATCACGAAAAATGTAGAGTTGAGTGAAAAATATAGGGTTGAGTGAAAAATGTGGGGTTGAGTGAAATGGATAACAGGCGAGATGACAAAAGGATTCTGCTGATGGAACGGTGATTACTTTTCAATAAAATGAATCACAATGTATCAATTTTTATTATTGGACGTCCCCTTATGCTAATTTTCATATAAAAAATTATTTCAGTTAAAATATTCAAGACAATTTTTGCATATTTTAAATTCAAAAGAATGTTGTTTTGTATTTTGTATATTTTCATAATGAAGAAACACGTCAATTATACCCGAATCCATTTTTTTGATGAAAATATATTTATATAATAATATAATGTCAATAGTAAAAATAATTTTAAATGAAAATATATATGTAGTAGTCATAAGGTTTTATTCTAAAATTGGTGATTTCATTTTCTTAATTTATTTTAAACAAGACATAAGTACATGTAAATGAATTTATCAAAAATTTAACAAAATTATTTAATATATGAATAAGTATATGACTTTTTTCTGTTTTAGGTAAATGTGCACCGGAGAACGTTGCACCTTAAAAATCATTCAATGTATTCCTCTATTTGCCATTAAGGGTTTTTTTAAATTTTGAATCATTACTTTAAATTTATAATGCCAACACTATATTTAAATTTTTAAAAAATCAAGAACTAAACAATAATGCTTTAAACATTACTGCTACGATAACTCTGCATTACAATTTTCAGCTAACAATATCAATTCTATCTTTAAGTCACTCCTTTCTATGAAAAAAATAAGCTGAGATGCCATATGATTTCTTCCATAGTTTTCGATTAATTTTCGATTAGTAAAAAAAAAATATGAAAAAACAGTGTCGAAATCCATTGTTAGACAAAATAAATTGATTGATTGTAGAAAAATTATTTGATTTTTGTTCAGACTCGCTTAAAATAAATAATTTGTGATGTCTTTATTTATTTCAGTTTATCCATTCTAACAAGCATATTTTTTATAAAAGGATTCCAATGAAATATAAGGAAATTAAAATGTATAAGAATCCAAATCTCAGACGACGGTTCCACTTCTAATATTTCCGACCATTATCTTTTTTAGAGTGACTAGAAATAGAATGTGGAATATTTCTGTTACCGGATTTTTACTGTTTTAATGATTTTAATTTCCTTTCACATCACATCATATCAATGCTTTATCGTTAATAACCCTAACTAACTAACTAACTAACCATCACGCCGTTTCCCTGCAGGGGTAGGCAGAGAGGATTGAACGCCACACTCTTCTATCCTGGCACACCACTTTTGCTTCGGCCACATTCATACATCTTCTCATACACGTTCTACGATTGTTGCGGCTTTTAACAGGGCCATCCTCAAATACTTGTAGTACCTGATCGTGCCAGGTCTTTCGCGGACGCCCTCTATTCCTGTTGCCTTCAACATTCGCCTCATATATTTTCTTAACCATCCTTTCCTCGTTCATACGTTCCACATGACCAAACCATCTCAGCACTCCTTTCTTTATTCTATCTACCACACTACAGCCAGCATTGCATTCACTTATAATTTGTTCATTCCTCACTCTATCGACCAAAGATTTTCCACACAAGCGTCTTAGTGACCGCATTTCAACCGCATTCAGTCTACTTTCATTCCTCTTTTGCCAATTCCAGGCTTCACTTCCATACATAAGGGTTGGCACTAGAACGCCATTATGTACCGCTAGTCTTGCTTCTTTTGACAGATTCTTATTGGCCATAATTGCATTTAGTGCACCATTAACTTAATAACCCCATGAATGTAAATAATTTTAGAAGCCGATTAGAATTATTTCTAAGATAATAATACAAATAAAAATATTGGTGAAACAGTGCAGGTTCAAATTAATTAAAACAATTTGTTCCCAATATGCAAATAACCTGCATTGCATATTAGCATCCCTCTGCTCGAGCCTTGTAGTTTGTAGCAACGATGAAGATATATGCAGATTAGCTAATACAACATATCTGTGGCAATATTCACAATCGAACGGGCACTAACAAGTGACTGTCCATTGCACCCCAATTGTTTAATTATACGGACAACGTATCTGATTGCTCTCGCGGATGCACTAGCAGAATGAAACAGACAGTCTTCAATTATTGCAAAGTTAGAGAAATGATCGAAACGAATCATATTTGTCAACCAGCTAATTTTAACACTTATTGTGCTTCTATAAACAAATAAAAGTGAAATCATATTTGAAAAAAATATTCTATCTGAGGTTTGTCTATTGCAGTCTTCTAATATCTGTACATTTATCATTATTTCGTTACTACATTATTTACATTACATTATTATCATTATTACATTAATCATTATTTCGTTTACACAGTGGACGTTCATTATTAAAATAATTAAATACCTAATTAAAATTAGTGTTTAAATTTTTTTTGTTTAGTTTATTTAAGTTAATTGAAATGTACATAATGGTGTTAATTGCATATATATTTGAAAGAAAGAATGAGAATATTAACGCTTACCCACTTTTAATAGAGATTTTAATTCTCGTGTTTAAATTGTTTTTCTGTGATTTTTTTTTTCTTTCAAGAATTTGAATAATGTAAGGCCAACATAATTTATTCACAAAATAATTCCGTAGATGGCGCAAATAAGGCTATCTACCTTTGATTGATAGCTAAAAAACTAGTTTCAAAGTTTGCTCAAAGGTGGTTGTCATTATGTTAAGTACAGTTCAGCCTAATTATACTAAGAGATGGCGCCACTTTCGCTGGTAAAATATTAATGAAACATGACTAAAAATATTTAAATACTACAGAATACAAATGCTTCGATATGTTCTGCGCTGTTGTGAGTACAGTACAAATAAAGACATCGTATAGAGAGATCTTCATTGATCTTGAGTCTAGCTGGCTAGTAGGGATGGGTCGTCGACGTATTTACCGTCGACGAAACGAGACCGTCCACGTCCATCCATCGACGAGACGATCAACTAGTTGAATTCGTCAACTAGTTGACGCGTCAACTTCGTTACGCGGACGTCGCGGACGTTTATCTAAACATCGGGACGATAGTCAACTGTCTACGGTTTGACGCGACGCTGCTCGACGGCACAACCGTTGGTTATTTTTATTACGTTAATTTTTAAAATTTAAAGAAGTTTGAAGGAATATAGTTTCGGGGAAAGTAAAACCGCTACTTGTGCTTATATGTAAAAAGAAATATTTTATTATTTTATTTGTTTATAGGCTTTTACATATTGTTTTATATACTTCTTTCTATATATAATAAAGAAAGAAGTAGGTATACACAACAATATCAGGTGTAAGCAGTAAAATATAAATATAAACTACATATATAAGCAGTGAAAGTATCGGGTATAAGCATTAAAATATGAGTATTAAAATTAAAAATATAAAGTACAAAGCAATGTGTGCATAAAAAATATATTAGATACACATTATTACAATTATTACACGTGTACAGGGTTATTTGTAAAACAATAATAACCTAGCAGGACTATATTCCTGCCTTGATTATGAGTATTATTTTTTGTAAAACGTTGGACTATCACTACACTAACTCAAATCGATTACGAAAAATTCATTAGTTTCAATACAAGTTAAATAAAATTATAAAAACCTTTACATTTATTTATTATCTATAAATTTATAAATAAATACATAATTTAAAAATACTTTACATTTGAGATGTTATCTAGAAATTTATTGAAGAATACATCTTTCAAAGTCAGACTTTCACTTTGTGGTGACATTATTAATAAATAAATATATCTGTATTATTTGTCAACTTTAGTTTAAGGCTCAATTTGAGAAAAGGAACATTGTTCCCGAAACATGTAAAAAACCAATAAAAAGTGGTGTAAACAAAATTATAATAGATTTATTTTTTTTATCTACAAAGTTGAAAATAGGGAATTTATAATAAAAATTAATTAAACCTAAATTCAAGATTATATTACATATACAATAATTAATGTTGGACTCCTGAATAAGGACCATAGTTAGGTATAGAAATTTTTATTCCCTACAAGTTTGTTTATCATTTATATGCTAAAGTTGAAAAGTAAGGAAATAACACAATAATTAAATTTTAGCATCCCTTTTCAGGTAAATATATAAGAAGTCGAGATCGATCGAATAAAATATTGATTTTAGAAAAATATCTAGCCGGCCTATTAATTAATAATAGTTCAATAAAAAATAAAATAATTAAACAGAATTGTTTTATTTTATACGGCGTAAAATTGGGAATTCACCGAATCGTCGCACGTGACATCACAAAAAATCAAGTAAAAAATAATAGATAATAGCTTATTAAGCCTATCTCGCGCTACGCATGTATTCAAATTTCAAATCTCTAGTCATAGTTCGTGTACACAGATCTGCACTCTATGGTAGTGTACTTTAGAGTTGAAATGAAATTACCCGTCGAGCCGTCTATGACGTCTATGGCATCTACAAGTCGACAGCGAGAGAAATAAACGGAGACGTTTTGTCTTGCTCTCGCTCTTTGCTTTGCATTGCGTTAATCTCGAATCGTCCACCGACCACGGCGTCCGCTGTCCACCGTCTACGAATTCAACTAGTCCATGCGATAAACGTAAACGGTCGACGCGTCGAGGTAACGTCAACGGTTGATTTCAACTAGTCCGTCCATTCAACGCCCATCCCTACTGGGCAGTCTGTGTTTGTGTCTGAAAGGCATAAGACTCATATTGTGCTCCTGCGAGCCGAGGCTGCGGATGAGGGGATTTTTTTAAGGAAAGATTTGTGCAAGATTTGTGGAAGTTTGTTGGCAGTATGTGAAAGCGTTGAGTAGTTGTATCCTGGTGTGTTTTTGTGTAGATGGTGCATTTTGGTGATATTTGTTCTGAGTGACGTTTTGTGGATGATTTTAAATGATTCGTTTTGTATAATATTTAATCGCGCGTATTTGTGTTTGTGTTTACTGCTGAAGACAGGCGCCACCACTGTGCAGCGCCTGTCTTCAGTATATCCACGGAGTTGTATCTAGAGGATTTGTTTTGTGATGAGAGGATCGGTCCTGTTGATATAAATAGTGCGAAGCGAGCTGATGGCTAGGTTCGCCTTAAGGGCGTTCGTGACGTACTAGTTTCAACTTAAGCGATGATCGAGTGTCAGTCCGAAATATTTTACCTTATTCCTCCACCTAATCTCGCTCTCGTTGACCAGTATTTTGACTCTCGGTTACGCCTTCTTTTTTCTGTGTGTGAAGAAATGTCTCTTTCTTATTCTTGTTAACTTTCAGATTCCATTGACGGTGGTACACCACCATCAGGGTTAACCCCCCTTGGAGCTGTCTGGCGGTCAAATCTGAACATTTGGACGTCACCGGAAGGGCTGTGTCGTCTGCGAAGAGTCGGCACGCGAGCAGTTCTGTAACAACGGAATTTCATGAACGAAAATATTGAAGAGGTGGGATCCGAGTAGGCTACCTTGAGGCACGCCCACGAGTACGGCGCGAGTGGATGAAAACCCCTCTCCGAGACTGTGAAAGACCTGCCTGATAATCGTGATCAGATACCGAGGCACGCCGATCGCCATCATTTTGTAGAGCAACCCGGCTATCCAGACAGTGTCGATCTACCGTAATTTACGAGACAATGCCTTGACAATGGAACGTGGTACCGTTCCGAAAGGTCGAACTGAACTATGTAAATACGTCGTCAAGCCTGAAAATTTGATTATTTACTCTTTCCTGCATTGTTTTAAAATGTGACGAGAATTAAGCATTTTAAAATATTTATTTATGAAAAGGCGGAAATAAACCGATGGTGAATGAATAAGTAATAATTTATAATTATCATTAAGATAGAACTATTGTACTTCTCAACTCTCAATGATAATAATAAAACTCTGTTTTATTATTATAATTGAAATTGAAAAAAAACAAAAAAAAACCCTGTCATATGAAGTTGTATATTTACGTATTTAAACCTAAATAAAATTAGATTTTTTTCCTGTTTTCTTCCCTGTTTCAAATACATATATGTACATACATTTCATTGCTAATTCTTGCATTTAAAATCTAAATCACGAAGTGTAATCTTAGTACCTCTATTCTTTAAGATGTATTACAAGTTATTAGATGTTTTTACACTTAGTTAAGTTTGTTGTATGACATGTATGTTTTTGGAAATAAATAAAAAGTTATTTATGAATTGTATATTAATTTTTAAAAAGGTTAACTCTCCGCGATATACGAGCACATTGTGGAGAGTGGCTACCATATATTGAACTCTTCAAATCGGTATTTTTCCACGCTCTTCATTATTTCGAGGGCTTGGCGAGGACCTTCAACATATTATATTCTCTGACTTTATTGTTTTCTCTAATGAGTAAATTCATAAAAAACATCATATTTAGGTTCTACGCAGTAAACTTCAACATTTTCCACGGAAGGACCTTGAAAAAAATTACTCCAGCCATGTACGGCGTGGACGGGTGGATCCTGTTTATCACTGAACTGAAGATAATAAATAAGCACGTATGTTTTGTCTAAAGATATTATTAAAATTTGTAACGATATTACAAAAATAAAAATTAATACCGTCGTTATTTAAAGGGTTACACTACCCTGACTACTTTATCTTATAACTTGAAGTTCTAATAATAATTTGAATCATAATTCATTAAAAAATCCCAAAATTAACTGAGTTATAATAATTTGAAGCTAGCGTGGTGCATTTTTAAATTAATTACATTATTATTTTGCGACTTTATCGAAAATACTTTTTCCGACTGGTGGATACAAATCTCAAAAACTATTCGACTGATTTATCTTGTCTACGTTGCAGCCTACAGTTTTTCTGACAAAATGTGCCCTTTGTTTAGTATAAATTTGTTAATAATAATAATAAATAAATAATATCTGTTCGAGTGCAGCCACACAAGATTAAGAAAAATTTTGAGTGCTGAATTTTTTTCCACGTAATAATTAAGTTTCTTTATCTTTTGTTTAAATTTTTTATTCTTTCTTTCTATATAATTAATATGCCTTAGTATATCATAAATATTTATCATTACTGACATATTTCTGTTTGTTTAAATTTTTTATTCTTTCTTTCTATATAATTAATATGCCTTAGTATATCATAAATATTTATCATTACTGACATATTTCTGTTTGTTTAAACTTTTTATTCTTTCTTTCTATATAATTAATATGCCTTAGTATATCATAAATATTTATCATTACTGACATATTTCTGTTTGTTTAAATTTTTTATTCTTTCTTTCTATATAATTAATATGCCTTAGTATATCATAAATATTTATCATTACTGACATATTTCTGTTTGTTTAAATTTTTTATTCTTTCTTTCTATATAATTAATATGCCTTAGTATATCATAAATATTTATCATTAATGACATATTTCTGTTTGTTTAAATTTTTTATTCTTTCTTTCTATATAATTAATATGCCTTAGTATATCATAAATATTTATCATTACTGACATATTTCTGTTTGTTTAAATTTTTTATTCTTTCTTTCTATATAATTAATATGCCTTAGTATATCATAAATATTTATCATTACTGAAATATTTCTAAATGTGGAGACCTGTAATTGGCCATCTATATTGTATCAATGTTTTCTATGCTTTTTTTGTGCTGTTGGTCTTCCATAAACATTAAATAAATAAATAAAAATAAATAAATAAAATTTGAACTTGAAAAATTAAATTCAAACTGTTTCAGTTAGACAAAAAACAAATCTACTTATTTTTCGATGCGCTAATACATTTTCAGTTTTAATCAGCTATAATATAGTTTTATGCTTGTTATTACTTTGTTTGTTTTATACCTATTGTTACTTTTTTTTACTGTTATTTCACATATTGCATTACATTTATTGCATATTAGTTTTTTTTCTTATATGTACCTACATACTATTACATAAATGCATTTTAAATAAAATGATACTTCTCTCCTGCTCAAGAGTAATATTACTCGTCTAGAAGAGAAATACTATGTGAAAAATGTTCACTATTATTATTGTGAAAAAAATGTATACCTATATCTATATCTATTAAATAAATAAATAAAAAAATTAAATAAATATACAGTTGATACATCGGGGCCTAAGTCTCCAAAATAAGACTTATAACCAAGTATCGTGTGTTGCGAGTCTGAGCCGACACCGCTAGGGCTCCGTGGATGAGGAGGCGGCCGACCCAGCGGCACACGGGCGACCTCGCTGCCGCAGCCAACATCGAACCGGACGGCGACGCGGCCTTAAACCGTTACGGCACACCGCTAAGGGGTTACTCCAAATTGAGCCATCAAAAATACATTCAAATCTCTAAGTGTTGTAATCCCTTAGGGATAACGCCAATGAAAGTTTTGTATCTCTGAAAGTAGAAGTAGAGAAATTACAAAAGTGTAAACTCGGTCTCTTAGGAGAATAGAAATCTTTTTACGGTGTGTTAAGAATGAAGGAATAAGAAGTGAATGGAATGACAGGTTGACGCCGACGATGCTGCAATTGCAGTTGAATCCGACGATGACTTGCAAAGACTACTGCGCAAGTTCTGCCCGGCGGCAAAGAAGTACTAGATGACCATCTCGATTAATAAGACCGAGAGCCTAAAGATTTCAAAACATTTAAGAAGATACAAGATGGTCACCGGAAGACAAATCAATAGAGCGGATGATGCAAATACCTGGGAGTTGAGATATCTGGCCACGGTGAACTTAGAAGCAAACCAATAAAGCGGCAGCGATACCCGGCGATTAAAGAAAACAATACGGAGGACTAAGCACACGCTGACAGATGCAATGCTCGAATCTACAAAACCTGTGTCAGGCCCATTACGACATACTAGCTGTAACCCAAAATGACGTACGTATACATTTCGGTTGCTAATGAATAAATATTTATTTATTCATAAAAAAAACTTTAAAAAAGAGCTTACAGGCAGACAGACAATGAAATAATTATTATTGGGATAAAAACATAATAATTTTGTGGGATTTTCGTCGTGGTCATTTTGTATTTGGAGCAAATTCCCGTGGATCTATTGTCGTGGAACCTTTTGTCGTGGACATTTTGTTGTTGGACCAAATGTACATGGACCCTTTGTCGTTGGACCAAATGTCCGTGGACCTTTTGTCGTTCTAAAAAAAATAATTTAAAAAACAAATTTACGGGGACCGGCAGTCGGGCGGACGGACGAACAGACAACGAAATTATTATAATTGGGATGTTATAGAAACTAGGGCTGACACAGTTAGGACAAAAGATTTCTTCGGACGTCTGAGATGAGAGTACTGCGCACTATAGCAGGGAGGACTCTGAGGGTCAGAAACTCTGAAATAAAAGAGACCTGTCAAGCTGAAGATATCGTTAGATGGGGCAGTAAGAGTCGGCGGTACTGGAGAGAGCGCGTGGATAAGATGGATGATACAAGAATTCCCCATGTGGTCGTCCACGAGACACCCACGGCACATCGCATGCCAGAAAGACCGGAAAAGGTGGAAAAAAAAGCTGGTGCTCCACGTCCCAAGAGGACGGCTCCCGCTCTGTAACAGATCCATGAACTAGAACAAGCGGAAGAAGGAATGACAAAATATCAGTAGAAATAAATCGATTTCAACAAAAAAATTATCCTCCGCTCAACGTTATCGTCGTCACCAAAAAGACCGGAAAAGGTGGAAAAAAAAGCTGGTGCTCCACGTCCCAAGAGGACGGCTCCCGCTCAGTAACAGATCCATGAACTAGAACAAGCAGAAGAAGGAATGACAAAATATCAGTAGAAATAAATCGATTTCAACAAAAAAATTATCCTCCGCTCAACGCTATCGTCGTCACCAAAAAGTGCAGGTCCCATTCCCGCGGTGATCGTGACATTCCTCACACGCAGAGGTTCATCTCCATAAACAACTCGCCGCTAATGATAATTGTACAAATTGATTATTTGAATAATAATCGCAGATGACCGAGCGGCGGACCACGGAGCCCCGGGCCCGCTTCTGGGAATGAGGAATAATAAAGTAATTCTAATAACAGGAAACGGAAATGACGTGACCGCCGCCGCTTCGGTCTGTCCGGGAAAGGACTTCCTCCCATTATTGTTCGGCGAGCGGCCATTTTGAATCGTTATGATTTGGTTTTATACGCATTTACGCAACGCTCGCGAAGGGAGCCTTCCATAGTTAGACTCGAACTTCCATAGTAACGCGTACACACACACGCGTACACTATCTAGGTCTTCTCAAATATTTCATTTTTATTTGCGAGGGTTTCAATAACTGCACACCTATCGAACAGACACAGAAGATCGATAAGTTAATTAATTACGTTAGCGATTACTGACGTCGGTAGCCGCGAACAAAAATCAAACTATGCTATATATAACTATGCGATTACTATAGCTATGGAAACGTTTTAAGGATACGGTTAAAGGCTCACTACGAGTGTGTTTTCACGGTGGATAACATAGGCTTATCGCAGGAAGGGAGGAAGCTTTTTTCGCAGCTTTTTTTACAGCTAGTACTCGTTCGTGTCTATTCTCATTAGTTTGCGTTATCTCAATAATCATATCATAAACGCTATTACACAAATAACATTGAACATCTCGTCAATCTTGACGTGATGAATATTATATAAAATAAGCGCTAATTACTAAAATTATTTCAAAACTTAGTAGAAAGTAGTTTGTTCCACACACATAGGTATATTGATTTATTCATCCATGGTGTCTACATAATAAATTAAAAAGAATATTTCCGCCGAATTGATATAAATATTGACATTTGAAAAATGTCTTGAAATTTTTCATAGAAACTCATGAAGTACCTACAGGGGAATTACACATTGACAATAGTGTAATGGTCCTGTATTGGTTATGGTTTAAACAATCTTTAATCTACGACTTCCATTTCAAAATCTTTTTGATTTCAAAATGATTTAAGGTAGTATAAATCCCGGTACCGGTAAATGCTGAAAATAAAGCGCAATACTAAAAAATGTGACAAATTTTATTGTGGTAGGTACCCTTTGGAGTGTCATATTTTAAACGTTCAAAACATCTCGATTCAGAGAAAAGAGGTGGCCAATCTAGAAAATACTCGTATTGCCCAAATGTGCGTAAATATAGTATACGAATACATACATGATACGCACATACAAAGTATGTTTGACACTACACTTGATTGTAAATATAGTGTGTGCGAGAGACACAAATATACTCGAATACTATGCGTTCCCACTTTTACAAACTCCCACTGAAATCAAGCAATCATTCAAATGAGATGTGTACTTCACGATTGCAGTTCAATAAAAAGATCCATAGCAACCACGTGGTCTCGCCCGACTTGCGTGTAGTTAGAAACACTCTTTTTTCTCTTTTGACGTTGCTTAATCGTCTAATGGCCGACTGAGGCTGGATATGTGTCTGCGTACGTGATGTGTGCGCGATACTACACGCTATACATGTGTGCGCCGTGTGTATACACCGAGTGTATACGTACGTAGATCGGTAGATAACTCGCGAGTCAAGGGGCCAGGCCAGAGGACGTGACGTCATCGGCCTTTACATCCTGCCCATGCTTCAAATGGGATGTCATTAATTATTTTATAAGAAAATTATTATTATTGGAAAATTTCCGATTACCCCGTCAAAAGATTTCGATGGAACTGCACATTCGCCGAAAATCAAAATGAATCGCAAATATTTAATAATTTTTAAAATTATGTATTTTCACGATGAAACGAACTCAACATGCTTTCATGTCTTTGATTTACAAATTTGTGAATAATAAATAATAGATATTATATTAAATAATAAATTCAGTTGCAATTTCAGAACAAAGTTTTAAAACCAAATTTATTAATAAACTAGAAAGACGTACCTACAGAAAAATCAAATCAACTCAACGAAAAATATTTGGCTGCTACTCTTGACTGCACTCGAAACCGTATCTCCTATTTATCCGGGAGAGGTGCATTACCATTACGCATTAATAAATTTGGTTTTTAATAACACAGATGTTTACAAATATATCTTAAGCACGTGTTGATGAGAGGTAAATAATTTTCAAATGAAATTTATTAATGAATAAATATAAATAATAAGGATATCAATAAGTAAATCAAATCAAATGTCGTTCTAGTGCCAACTCTGATGCACGGAAGTGAATTTGCAATTATCAGAAAAAGAAATAAAAGTAAAGTAAATGCGGTGGAAATGTGGTCACCAGGGTGCTTGTGTGACAATCTTTGTTCGATAGAGTGAGGAATGAACAAATTAGAAGTGAATGTATTTCTGGCTGTAGCGTGGCACGTAGGTAGAATAAAGAAAAACGTTGGGATGGTTTGGTCATGTAAAACGTACGATCGAGGAAAGGATGGTTAACAAAATATATGAGGTGCCTGTTTAAGGCAGCAGGAATATAGGGCGTCCACCTGCCTGTCGTGATCAGATAAATCAAATATTGGAGAATGGCCCTGTTAAAGGCTTCATCAATTACAATGCAACTAAATATTTATTAAAATTCGAGACTTATCATCTAAAAATAGCATTGTCCCGAAATATCCAAAATATTTTTTGAATGCCGAAGCCAGAGATTACTAATTTAGAATGTACTGAATTCTAGATTTTTTGTATCTATCCCCTCCAAAATAATGTTTCCTAAAAATTTATATATTTATTTCCTATAAAATCTCAAATTCGGCACAATTAATTAAATTAGTAATCCTCGATGACTGCACTAAATTTTTAATGGATATTGCTGCCTTTGCTTTTATATCCCTCTTATTATGAATTATGAATAATCAATGCTGTATTTTAATTCTAATTAATTGTACAGTTCATTAAGAGTTATATTTTTTGAGCTGGCAGTTAATAATGCTGAGAGTGCGACTAGTGTTGTGTCATGAATACATACACCTTCTGAACAATAATGTCACATATCCATAATTCCAAAAAAATATACAATATTTTATGACAGTTATGATAGGGGTGGGGAGTTAGGTAGAATGCTGCGCTGGGCTACGTGAGGAAGGGGGTCATAGTCGAGCTATGTAATTCTTTAATTTATTTTATTTGGCATAGTTAAAATGGTACAGAATATGCGATCGAAAAATTTTAAAATAGTTTTGGTAAGAGAAAACAGCACAAATAGTCTTCTGGAATTAATAGGAAAAAAAAACTACATTCCTCTGGGGTGGGAGGTCAAAGGAAAAGCCACGTTAGGGCTACATGGGGGAAGGAGGGGTTCAAAATGGAACCACGAGGTTTATGGATGCTGCCTTATGAAAATCACATATATGTATACATATAATTTTTATATTTAAGGTTGTAAATAACAAATTTAAATCGTCGTGATATATATTTACGAAATTATCGGGTGCGAGAAAATTCTGCATTCGTGGTCCGTTGGTAAGTAAATATTTTTTCTACGTATTGATTTTTATATATATCTTCTAAGTTGTTTTAAAAAGTTTTATTTTATCAACGCAATTAAATTTTTGTATTCCGATACATTTCTAATACGATTGAATAAAGCCATTTGTCGGGTTACTGTTGATCGTCGTGCAATATTTCAGATCCACGGTCTTAGATGCACTGTGCTTTTAACCCTGTTTACCGTACAATGTACACAAGCTTTCTGTGCTTCGGAATCACGAATGCTGTGTGTGGGAGTCGTCACTGAATGGTATATATTGATAGTCAATAATAAATAATCTATTTTGTTTAATGAAACGCATTTATGAGAGGACAGTGAGACACAAAAGACCTCTACCTGAGTTTAATACTGTTGAGTTTAATAATATTTTATATTTTTTTCACTACTTATATTTCGAGAAAAACAGAATCTCTCATCAATATGTGAAGTATCAAACTGACTACTTTTTATATGCGTAAGTTTTACATTGATTCTGTTTAAATATAAATAATGGTTAGGTACTGAAAAAATGAGCCGAAGTTAAATTAAATTAAGTTAATTAGCGCCAAATCCACCAATCTTATGTGTGTGGTTATTTAATTTACCCCGACCAACCCAGGCTGACGTAGCCTGGTCACTGAACCAAAGCTGACCCAGGATATCGTGACGACGAGGATTCTGGGCGGTATGTCCGGAAAACTATATATCCGACATTCCTCTGCACACGATTTAAGAGACGTCGATAAATGTCACTAGCCAGCTTTTCCTAAAAAGTAAATGATAAAATGCATTTAAATACGTGACCTATGTTCGTGTGCAGGGTGTCTCACAGCTAGTAGTGAAAATTTTACAGGTGGATTCCTGTCTTGATAGTGAGTCGTAAGTGTTTAAGCAACCATGACCTAATATGAATACATATGAAGATATGCCATATAAAAATTTGCATTTTTTTTTCAATATTTCTGACTTATTTTTTGAGAAAAGTTGAACTATAATTACAGTGCCATTGTATATCGATTGTAAAAAATTAATTCGCTTTAATACAAGTCGAAAAAAAATGATAAAAACCTTGCAAAAATTGAATAATGGATTTCTACAAGGTTTTCATAATTTTATTTGAGTTATATTGAAGCGAATAATTTTATTATAATCGACAAAGTTTACTTACTGTAATGATAGATCAACTTTTTGCAAAAAATAAATCAGAAATATTGAAAAAAAAATGCAAATTTTAATATTGCTATTGATATTAGGCAATGGTTGCTTGATTTTCGACTCATTATCAAGAGAGGAATCCACCTGTAAAGTTTTTGCTAGTAGCTATGAGATACTCTATATTTGTATACAGTGAGTATAGAAATACTAAAAGTGTCCCACGATGGAAATCCCGCTGCGCTAGCCATTTGAGGCACTGGCCGCCTGACTTGGATAATTCAGTGCGGAACAGTTACTTCAGTTTCATGAATGAACAAACTAATTGGATGTTTGCAGTCAGAGCGTTGTGTAAACTACTTTTATCACTCAAACAGAGACGTCGCGCTGGATTTGTAACGAAGTTTGTAATCATTCTCAACTAATTGCGGCCACCAATCTCTAACTCAATTCATGTCACCAAACATGTAATAAAAACGTCTGCAAAACTGTCAAATTTCAAGGACATTTTTACATTACACCATTATAAAATGTTAACTTGGGTATTCCTCGTTCTGTTCTGGATTTTAATGTCATTTCGTGTTCTTTTCTGAGGACTTTTCTGTCCTGACACGCAATTCTCACCTCGTACACTTTCTAGGAGGACCCTTCCAGCCTTATCATCACTCGCGTCATATATATTTTTTACTATTACTCCTTATTTACCCTTTTATAAATAGATTTGCCACATTAACGCCTAAGGCCCGGTTGTTTCAAATTCGATCAAAGTAAGCGTAGAGTTTAAACTGAAATTTTACGTTCTCCACCAATCAGACGATCCGTTTTCGTAAAAATCTATGCTTTTATCGACCGCTTACTTTGATCGAACTTGAAACAACCGGGCCTAAGTGATCCAAATTTCACTCATTTTTCGACTTTAGTTTACATTACTATAAGGTAAATTATGCCCTGAGAGCCATCATGGCCAATATGAATCAGTCACACGAAGCAAGACTAGCGGTTCATATTGGAGTTCTGGTGCCAACTCAGATATAGATTATAGTATAGAAGTGAAGATGGATTTGCCAAAAATGAATGAAAATAGAACGAATGGGGTGGAAATGCGCTTAGGCGCATGCCTGGAAAACTGTGTTCGGTAGAGTAAGGAATAAATAAATCAGAAGTGGATGTAGCGCTGGCTGTAGCGTAGTAAGTAAAATAAAGAAAGGATCGCTGAGATGGTTTTGTCATGTGGAACGTATGATCGAGGAGAGGATGGGAAAGAAAACAGAAGGGGTCTCGTAAATATTGGAGGATGGTCATGTTAAAATCTTCAATAAACGAAGAGCGCACATGAGAAGATATATGGATGTGGTCGAAGCAATAGTGGTGCGCCAGAATATAAGAGTGTGGCTATCTATTCCATTCTATCCTCTCTACCTACCTCTACGGGGAACTGGTGTGATGGTTAGGTTAGGTTAGGTTAGTATATTAGTTAGTTACATTACATTATTTTGTTTCCTATTCTACCAGCTCCAGGCTTTACTTCATTTCACTCATCAGCACCGATTCAAAATTCTCTTAAATTTATTTTGATTGATTGAATGTTTTATATTGCCTGAATTATTTACTAGTGTGCGAGGAATTTTTTTCAACACCGTCGTACGAGGAGATCCTATTTAAAACACCGAGGTGTCGACGAACAATCGAGGCGAGAATACCGTTGGGTGATGCATTATATTATACGACCCTAATTTTTGAAATCGTTTCATTGCTGCTCATGAACCAGGATATCCTGAAGAGTGTGTACATATTTGGAAAGTGGCTGAATTCTTTTCGGTGACACGCGTGGAGCTACTGCCGCCTTACAGGTGCGAACATATTTAGAAAACGTGCGTAGTTGTTGTTAACTTATTGAATCATGACAGGCATGGGCGCGGACTGCGAACTCTGCGGCTCTTGGATTTAGTCAAATATTATTTTCTAATTAATTATTCCTACAGACATTATTATATTTATTACGCCAGCCCGAGGCAAACATTTTATATAGTATAATTAATGAAGATAAACTTTGTTTTCACTACTTATTTATTGAAAATATCAATACGTAAACTAATAAATTATATAAATGTAGGTACGTACACCCAGAAATTTTATGAATTCATATATGTATCTAGCATATATTTTTAACGTTTCACGTAATTAAAAAAATATTTAGAGATTTTTTTTAGGTTTTATAGTTACGAATCGATACTAAACGGTCGTATTTGAGGTATAAAAGCAAAGGCGGCAATATAGGAGGATTACTAATTTAAATTATACTGTATTGTAGATTTTATGTGTCTACTATCCCTTCCATAATCATTCCTTTTCCTATAAATTCATAGGTTATGTTTCCTATAAAATCTCGAATTCAGTAGATACATTATACACACACATATATATATAAATCGTCAATAACGGCATTCTTTTGGGTATTGCCGTTATATTCCACATATTATTATTATTTTTTAATTTTAATTTTTAACGTTATAATCGAACCTGAATCAGGGATACGGGGACTACCTAAATTTACGCCTTTAAATATATTTTTAATTGAATAATTATAATGTGTGAATTTGTTGTTATTATAAAGTAAAATTTATAATTGTAAAGTGTGTAATTGGCAATCAAAATACATAATTCTCTATGTAACAATGTCCATCATTGACGCTTCCAGACGGCACTATTTACAGGCAAACATAAAAAGACTACAATTACTTGATTTCATTTGTAGTGAAAGTTTAATTTTAATTGTCATTTTATGAAAAACTGAAGCAAATTTAGCAATTACAGATCATGAGTAATTTGGAGTAACACAAATGGTGTGTTCATTCATATAGCAATGCGGGTTAATAATAAATATGTGGATGCTAATTGCATTCTTACACATCGGTTTTTACTTTTCGGATATTGAATTGCCGAATTGGAATCAAAATGTCCTTGAGTCAATGTGATCAGCATAAAGCGTCTGATACACATGCTTCTTTAGTGGCACGTGAGCATGCGCAGTATCGACTTTGACAGTGGCATGCTTATTAGTGGCATGTGTGTACGCACATTGCTAGAAATGAGCATGCCACCTAGTGGCATGCTCAAAAATCAACCGCCGGTTGATTTATAAGCATGCCACTGTCATTCACCATAGAGAAGGGGTATCTTTGGAGCATGTGTGAACAGACTTGCTTATTTATGAGCATGCTTATGTCATTCGGGGCTTCGCGGTAGTATTATCGATGCGATCTTATCAGTCCGCGACAGATGAAAACTGAACACAAATATGGCGCGTTGGGGGTAGATGATATCAAACATGACTTTTCGGACTTATTATAAGAATCAGATGTCTGGGAATTACTCGGTCACCCCGTTGTGTAAAAATAATATAGTGAGAAAAATGTTTACGAACTGTATTAATAGCATGAATGATTTAAAACTTACAATAAAAAGTATATAAAAATAAAAATCAAAATGTGCGGTGGGAAACTCGGGACACTTTTTTGATTTATTGGTTCACTTGAATTTTCTATTTCAGTTTGCAAAGTTTCCATTTTGAACAAGAGCGTCTCTATTCTATGACAAGAGCATGCCACTAATAAGCATGTGTGTTTGATTGTTAGCTTTGGGCATGCTTATTTATGAGCATGCCACTAATAAGCATGCCAGTAATGAGCAAGTGTGTACAGTTGTTAGGGCATGCTTATTAGTGGCATGCTCATTAGCATGCCAGTAAAGAAGCATGTGTATCTGTACCTTAACCCTAAACTATTTCCGTTTTCTCGCTGAATGGAGAAGGCATACGTGACAAGCTGTAATAACACAGTGAGTACGTACTTAAAGTGAATGAAAACGTCCAACTACGCTTATTGCACAAACGTTATTTCGACGGTAAACTAAGGTACCTAATTTTACAAGAGAGGTGTTTGAAGATTGGCTTTACATGCAAAACAGTTTGTTTCTTTGAAAGTACAAACATTTATTTTTTAATTTTGTATGCGGATATATATTTCTATGTATTGTTACAAAAACAGCCAGTAGCTTGTTGGTCTTGTGGTTAGGACACTCGCCTCGTGATCCAAAAGTCGCAGGTTCGAACCTCACTCCAGACTAGCAAGTTAGTCCTATTTTCATAGCACAAGCGTTTAGCTTAGTTTGAAAATAGTAAGAATATTGATGTGACACGTATTCCGTGTTCGCATCTCTATTAAAAAAAAAAAAAAAAGTTGAAAATGCATTTTTCGTAGGTTTTTATAATTTGATGACAATCTTCACTGCAATTATTTAATGCAATTACATAATTTAACAGACCTATAGCTGCATGAAAAATTTGTGATATTCTATTTTTAAATCCGTTACTTTACTTCTTCACCGCCGGTCTTGAACGTGGAAAAATCTCGGAAGTGAAAATTAACGCACCTCCCGTCACCCGATCGAGCGGAAATTTTGCCCATTCGCTTAATATCGGTGACAATGCGTTCTTACATATACATTTGCGGTCACACACACATACACGCACACAAAAAATGCGTATTTATCTCAGATGTTCGGGAAGGCACTTCCCTAATTTTTGGTACTATTATAAAATTATTTAAATCGTCGACTCTTCAGAATTTTAAATTGCTACAAAACAAAAGCTGATTGTTATTCTGTAAAATGACGACCAAAACAATAAAGTGGAAACCGAGACCTCGCATATGAAGGATTGACAATGAAAACTATGTTTTCGTGGGTTCATTTTTTATTTAAAATAATAAAGGGGCTTGTGGATTGCAATAATTTGATGAAAATGATTAATTATCATGTTCACCAAAATGTATACTCTATCATTATGGCACGAGATAATGTTGCATTCACGCAGATGCTTCTCGCTCTGATTTTATGAACAATTCATGTAAACAGATATTAAGGGAAACGTATTTAATTATTATCGCTATTCTTAAAAAACAAGGGTGGATGCAAATGTTTAGTTAGGGAGCGTCCAGAAGCCGCGTCCTCTGATCAAGGGGGAGGGGAGTTAGGTAGAATACTACGCTGGGCTGTGTGTGGGGAGGGGGTCAGGGTCGGCTACGTAATTCTTTAGTTTATCTTATTTGGCACAATTAAATCGAATATGCGATTGATGAATCTGCACAGATCGGATTGCGCGTAATCAATAATTTTCAAAGAGTCTTATTACGAGTCAGCATAAAAAGGCTCCTGGAATTAATAGGAAAAAAATTACGATCCACTCGGGCAGCAAAAGCCACATTGGGGCTACATGGGGGGACGGAGGGGTTCGAAAGAGTTCAAAATGGAACCGCGTGGTCTATGGACGCTCCCTTCGAAACCGGTGTTCTTAATTTTTATTCTGTCTTTCATCTTTTAACCTTTCAATTTTTTTTTAACATATTCTAATTATATTACATTATTATATTGATTTTTCCATGTAAAAGCCCTCGTGGCGTATAAATAAATATAATAAATGTCCGGTTTTACGTTGGGACCGTCGGTTTGTATCTGCGCTGTTACTTCCTCGGCGTCCATCACCTTGGTCCACATGCGGGGGCGCCTGCGCGTGCGCGAGTACCATGTAGTGTGGCGCTGGTTTGTGTGCAGATAGCGCCGAGTTGCGCTGCCGGGCCGTCCAGCGGCGGCCAGTGGGCGGGAGCTGGCAGGAAGTGCTGGCGCACCACGTGACTGCAGCCGTCGTCACTTCCGGTGTCACGGGCGCTATGTGGGTCGGGAGTTTCTAGCGTCGAGCGCGCGACCAATGACACTAGACTAATCTGTACCTAAATATGCGCATATGCGCGCCTACAGACTGTACACTAAATAAAATACATCGAATATACTCATTCTTCGTAATCGCTTCGCGGCCAATGTAGTTAGCCGCGCAGTCACGGCCGGTTTATATTCGTTATATAATTTATGCGCGACCAGATAAACCGATTACTCAAAAATTGGAGGATGGCTCTGTTAAAAGCTTCGCCAACCAAAGAAAATGTGTGAAAGTGGATGAGACAAAAGTACATAGCGTTCTGTTCTTTCTGCCTAACCCTTCGGAAACCGGATGATGGTTAATTATATAAATTTAAAAAATTAAATAAAATATTGCAATTGACATCACCTTGACATATGAACTTTTCGCGTACAGAAATAAATATGTAGGTGCGTCCGTATTTATTTACGTATCGACAACATCGTCAATATCGATGTTGTTATCCGGAGAATAGGGGGGATTATATTTTATAATAAGTTAACCTTCTTGACACGTAAAATGTTTTTTTTTGTTGATATCATTTAGGCACAGTGAGACAAGATAAAATGACATTACTGATGGAATTGGCATTAAGCCGTGTATTCACTAGGGGACAAATCGCGCAATATTCCGCGCGGCATGTCGCATCAACATCTACGCTCATGTGTCGGGAACAATGTCGCAGTCATTTGACGTGTACACACCGGGATTCACATATCACTTGTCAAGGAAATGTCGCCCAAAAGGGCGTTGCAGACATCATTTCCAAATGATCCTTAAATTGTGTATAAAACATTAACTATGTTACATCCATCGCCCGCCTTTTTTCGCACCGATTGCCCTTAGATCCTCTACGCCATCCACCCATCTTAGCTTCGGTCTCCCCACACTTCTTCTCCCCTGTGGTTGTGTTGAGAATCTTTTTCGGGATTCGATTTTCTTCCATTCACTGTACACGTCCCAACCATCTGTCTTTATCTATTTAACTATGGTGGGCTCACTGTAAAGACTTTCCAGCTCATGGTTATACCTTATTTTCCATATTCCATTTTCACAGAGGAGTCCAAAGATTTTCCTCGACACCTTTCCTTCAAAAACTAGAAGCCCACTTTCGTCTCTCTTAGGACCCAGCATTCTGCACCACATATGAGCACTGGCCGTAGCAATGTTTTATACAGCAGTAATTTTGCGCTTCTTGTCAGCAAACGAGATTTGAGGTGTTTGTGGATTCCATAATAGTACTTGTTTGCCACTTCTATTCTCCTCATAAATTCAACACTTGCATTATTATTACTCGTTATTACCGAGCCTAAATATTGGAATGATTCCACAGTTTCTATTGTATAGGTACCTACGTCAATGAATATTCCTGGAGCATTTTTAAGGTTAGGTGCTTTAGGTACAATCATGACCCTTTCCACATTTTCCAGGTCTACAAGCCCTTGCTTGGCATCATTATAGTTCTTGCGATTATATCAACATCATCAGCGTATGCAAGAATTTGGCACGATTTTCGGAATATCGTACATGAGGTCTCAATTCTGGAGTCTCTAATCGTTTTCTATAGATCTATACTAAATAACAAGCGAGACAAGGCATCACCTTGTCGCAGAGAGTCGGAAGTGTTTGTATTGTACTGTATAATTTGAGTCATGCAATGTCATTTTTACAAGTCTTATCTCCGAAATCTAACTTACGAGCTCCATTACTCTCGATGGAAAGTGTTGCAAGTGCAACGAGTCTTTCTTCGGATATTGTTTTAATAAATGTCAGTTTGCTGAAGTTGCGCTCATCGCTAGTGACGGTGACGGGAATAGTAAGTAGAATTCGGAGTGCGACCCAAATATTTGGAAACAAGTCACCTTCTTGATTCTTGATTCGTCGAAGGACCTCAATCGGAGTAGCCATTACATTGTCGTTAAATATGCACATGAAGCAGCTTACTATACAGCTCACTCCCGTTATATCATACACACCTTAATGGGTCATATGAGGTTGCAGTTGTTCACATAATTTAGAAAGCTTAGGCGGCAGAAAAGCCTGCGTGACCAAACAATCGGGACCCCTCTGCCGCAGGGCGCCCGCCCCGCCCTTCGGACGACCCTGAGTATGTGTAAGCCGTGCGTACACGGCTCATTGTTTCGTTGTGTCGGAGTTTGTACCCGTAAACACCAACACAAAGAAAGAATGTGCGTCGTACGCACGGCTTACACATACTAATTCGATTGTCTTTCTTAAATGGAAAGAGGTCTAACTCCGGTTCATTTTTCAAAACAGCTAATCAATTAAGAATGTTCTTAGGTTTTCACGGCCACTCAGAATCTTCAAGTTTGTGTTTACTGGGGTGCACATTGCAGGGTCCATCATCAAGATATGTTGAGATCAGCAAAGGATCGAGATCGCTTAGAAACGGACGGTGTGTATAGACTCGATTGTCAAGATTGCGATAAAGTATACGTGGGGCAAACGGCGCGTACCATTTCCAAAAGGGTCAACGAGCACAAACGGGCATGCAAACTCGGTCATCCAGAAAAATCAGCACTGGCTGAGCATTTTCTGGATACCGGCCATCATTTTGCATTCGAACCGAAAATCCTTGGAAAGCCTAAGAGTCACCATGCGCGTCTTATCAAGGAAGCACTAGAAATCTACAAGCATCCGATAAACATTAATAGAGATGATGGTCTCAAATTAAAAACATCTTGGTATCCGGCGCTTCAAAGTCATTCTCGTCGCAGACTCCGCAGAGATAGTGATCAGACAACAGATGAATCATACATACAACACAATACAAACACATCATGACTTCGGCACGGTATTGCAAGCCGATACTTAACCACAACACCAACGTTCAAGACAACACATCAGCCCTGATGATGGACCCTGCAATGGGATCCGAAACGTCGGCCCGAAAGGTCGTAACAACACGGCATTATACCCCAGTAAACACAAACTTGAAGCTAATCAATTGATTATTTGTATTTCCATCTAATCCGTGTAAAAAAATTTCACCGAATTTAATGAGATAAAAGGAATCTACGTTGGATTATTTCCGAACACCGAGTACCCACATATGTACGAAAGTATGTAAATAAGAACATTACTACACCGACATCTGTATTACGGGTATACCACTACAAATTAACATACTACACACAAAGCACTCTTTGCTATAAAAAAATTCGGTCATTAGATCCTACGTACATGCCATGCGTATGTTCGAGTAGGTACGTCATATTATGTGTACTACATATAAACGCCATACCCATATGTTTATTATGTTATATTTTATCTATCTATATACACATGCGTAGGTATATAATAATATTTGTCTACACGCAGATGATTTTAATTACAAATTACGACTAAATGTAGGTATCTAGTCGATTAAAATTAATTTATGATAAACGTGAAGACTTGACAATGTATTTACGTAGGTATCTATTTGATAACTTTGTTTAAAATTCAAAACTTTTAATTATTTAAAATATTATTATTATTTATTGATAATATACCTACGTCATGATTTGGGCTTTAACATTATAAAAAATGAAGCATAGCTATCTCTAGGTACCTACATAGGAATAACGTGACAAAAAATGAAATAATATCAACAATACAAAAAGTCATAGTAATAGTACGTAGAAAGTAGTAAGAAGTAAAAGAAAATACAATATCTTAACAATTGATATGAAAGTTATAAAAAAAATTAACAAGAAAAATACAAAAATAATAAAAGATAAATATAGTATAAAATATGTACAAGTTGAGTAGATTTATGTGTATTATACGAGCATTAATTGTAGATGTCTCACAGAGACGAAGCTTTTCTTTATATGAAAAAATAGGTATGGAAGTCTTTTTGGGTGTTTATAGGGCTTACAACCTGTCTTACGGCTGGCTTAAGTAATCACATTACACAACGTTCAACAATTCCACCCATGATAGACTACCACGTATATCAAATTTTTGGAAGTTGTATATATATGTTTAATCTGTACTGGATTTTTACTATTTTTTTAGCCTTACTACTAAGCCAGCCGTACGATAAGTTGTAAGCCTATGAATATTCAAAAAGACTTCCATGCCTATTTTTCCATATAACAATAGGTTCTTCTCAGACAAACTCTGCGTACATGGCAGAGACTAACAAAGGATTGGGAAAAGTGTGAGACTTTTGAGGAGATCTCCATTCAACAGTGGTTAGAAAACGGCGAAAATAACTACGGTTATAATATGATTGAAAAATTAATTTAAAATATATTTTGAATAAACCACAAACCTGAAAAATAGATAAATAGTCATGAAATAACGTAAATTCATTATCCACAATTTGGTACTACGTCTGGAGGCAAAACTTCGCCTTGTTTATGAAAATTATGAAAAGGCCAAACAAAATATTCTCAAAAAGTAGGTATCCATAATGTTTTTGAAAATAAGTCGCGCTTCATTACAAGAAGATGATTTTACTGAGAGAGACTTGGTATGGAACAAAATAATAAAAAATACGGCTATTTAAAAATGGCGGATTTAACTATGCACGAATAAATACTTTCACCGCAGTATAAATGTGTTTTATTTATTTATTTATTTATTTATTTATTTATTTATTTATGGGAAACTAACAGTACATATAAAGAGATTATACATGATTATTGAACAGTATAGAGACCATCTTACAAGTTTCCACAGAATTAACCTGTTGTGTTTTAACATAAAGCAACAATAACTTGAGTTATAGAATAAAAAACAAAAAAAGTGAAAGTTTTAAGTTATGGACAAACTATGGGAGTCAAAGAATTAGAGGTAAAAGAAGAATAAGGAATGGATAGGAAAGGACAAATCTACTTAGTAAAAAGGACAAGAGATAAGAATAAAAAGAAGTGCAAAAGATATATGTATAGCATAAAGATATCTGATCAATACATCTGCATATATATATGTAAATATTTTAGACAAACGAGGGGGGACATTTTTCCGCTATGACCCATTCTATTCTTGTAAATAATTAGTTTACTTCATATCTGTGTACATTTCATATTTTGTGGAATAAAATTTTGGATTCAAAAAAACTTTCTTCAACAGCGTACTTTGTTCCACAAGTAGGATACCTTTAATGACTTATGCCGGACACGCATTATTTATCAAAAATATGTATATTTTTATCATTATTATAAATGATTCTGCGCTAAGGGCTTTAATTAGGTAGATTTGTTAATACCATGGACAATTATTGTGGATTGAACAATGGCTGAGCAGCGACACACTTCGTGGGGGACAGTTACGTACTTCCTTTGCGGGAGGTAATGTTTAGTTATTTAGCGAATAACTGGTAACGGTCGTTTGGACCTAAACCGAACATGCTACCTTCTTGTTATAGACCAAGAGCCTGCGACCGCCAGACACACGTTGCAGTATCAAACCTGAAATATTTTCTGTAGATGTACACTATAATAGGTAAAAAAATTTGGATACTATGACGTTGGGCGGATTTTGGCAGATATCAGGTAATACATGTACAAACAATTGTGAAACGTAAAAATAACAAACGTGATTTTTTTAATATCTTTAACGGAACGGTACAATACACTTATATTAATCATTGCCAGATGCTTTTTGCGAGTCGTTTTTTCCGTCAGACGCTTTGAAGCTCTATAAAAATCATGCCGTTTACGTTATGTACCAAATATGAATTCTATATATTTTTTTCGAGACGCTTTTTATCAATATTGCCTGATCCTTATATTTTAATGTTATACTTTCACAATTTGTTGTACCTGTATTACCCGTTATCTGCAAAATCTTCCGAACTCACATGTAGTTTTATATCCAAACTTTTTACCTATTATAGTGTGCATCTATAGAAAATATTTCAGGTTTGATACTCCTGCTCTATAACATTTGCAAGTTGTAATGCCTTCACCTTCAGGCATTTTTGTAGAGGAGGAATTTTCGATCAATGCAATAGTTTTATTGTACATATTTCATCAATGTATTTTATTTCACCAATTTCGCTATATTCATTAAAAATTCACCCCGACGATGCTTTACACATTATTTATCCTACACTAATAATTAAAATAATTAAGATATGAATTTACGGTATGATTTTTTGAAAGGGTGCGTTTTCAATTATTTTTATACTAGCTGAAACCCGTCATAAATGATGCTACTTTTACATGTCGGTTGCTAAAGAATGAGTATTTAAATATGTATATAAAAAAACAGAAAAAGAAAAAAGCTTTTTATAAATGAAGTTACTGACGTTACAGGAAGTTACGGACAGACAATGAAAGTATTATCAGAAAGTATTATTAAGCGGTCAAATCCGCTAAACACTTATATTAGGTCCTTACATATGAAATTAGCGTTTTGCGTACTGGCAAATTTGATCTCAAATATCTTCTCTTTGGTTAGGAATTCCAAATCCAAATTTATACAGCTATTTACTCACATATTTGTGTTTTGAAAATTATAATTCATTTGTTTTTTCCTCAATTGTTTTTTTCTTTGCGTCACTCAGTTTACAAAATGAAAAACTTGAAATATCGCGTTATTTACGAGTACGAGTTCCAACGTGGCACCAGTGCTGCAAAAACGGCTCGAAGGGTTAATGATGTGTATGGCGACGGTGCCGCAAAAGAAAACACAGTGCGTTTTTGGTTCCAACGTTTTCGTTCTGGAAATTTCGACCTGCAGAACAAACCCCGTGGACGGCCGGAGACCAAAGTTGATAATGAAGAATTGAAGGCTATTGTGGAAGCGGATCCATCGCAAACCACATCCGAGTTAGCTGCAGGCTGCGGTGTTAGTGATAAAACTGTTTTAATCCACTTGAAGCAAATTGGTAAGGTGAAAAAGCTTGAAAGGTGGGTACCTCACGAATTGAGTGAAGCAAATCAACAAACGCGCGTTGACTGCTGCGTTGCATTACTCAACCGGCACAATAATGAAGGGATTTTAAATCGAATCATTACCTGTGATGAAAAGTGGATCCTGTACGATAATCGGAAGCGCTCATCGCAATGGCTGAACCCTGCCGAACCAGCCAAACCATGCCCCAAGCGAAAATTGACTCCAAAAAAGTTACTTGTGAGCGTTTGGTGGACTAGTGCTGGTGTCGTTCACTACAGCTTTCTTAAATCTGGCCAGACGATTACGGCAGATGTCTATTGTCAGCAACTGCAAACCATGATGGAAAAGCTAGCTGCTAAACAACCGAGGCTGGTTAATCGCTCTAGGCCACTGCTGCTTCATGATAACGCTAGACCACACACTGCACAACAGACGGCTACCAAATTAGAGGAGCTTCAATTGGAATGTCTAAGACATCCACCGTACTCTCCGGACCTTGCCCCAACAGATTACCATTTTTTTCGAAATTTGGATAACTTCTTGCAAAGGAAAAAATTCAACTCCGATGGGGCAGTCCAAACCGCCTTCAAAGATTTTATTGATTCCCGTCCGAATGGTTTTTTTAGTAAAAGGATCGATGAACTACCTATGAGATGGCAAAAGTGCATAGATAGCAATGGTACATACTTTGATTAAATAAATATATTATAATAAAAAAAAATCAGATTTATGTTCCTCCCATACTAAACGCCAATTTCATATGTAAGGACCTAATATTACAAAAATATTATAAAAGCAAATCAACATGATGCAAAGAAAACATGGGAAACTATAAGAGAAATGACTTCTACACAAAATACTAGAAGCAAGGATATATGTGATATGCTGATTCCAAACAAAAATCATGCTACTGAGGATAAGGCTTTTACTGAAGTGCTAGATAATGTAAACGGGCATTTTGCTTCGCTTGGTAAAAAATTAGCACAAAATATTTTGTCTCGTCTAAAAACTACCGAAGAAAACCTCAAAACAAATTTAAATTCAGCAAGTCCATATTCATTTTTCTTTGCTCCAACCTCCAGTCATGAAATTGCTGCAATTATTAGTAACCTAAAGTCTCACAGTGCCCCTGGAAATGATGAGATAACAGCAAAAGTGGTGAAGTATAATAAAGACCAATTAAGTAAGCCTCTTTGTTATATATTCAATCAAAGTCTCTCAACGGGTATCTTTCCAAATGCACTAAAACTGGCTACAATCTGTCCAATATTCAAGGGTGGTGATCCCCGTAATCCGAGCCACTATAGACCTATATCGCTCCTAAGTATTTTTTCTAAAATCTTAGAGAAGATAGTTAAAGTACGTCTTTTAAAATACCTGGATATTCACAAAACAATCTCCAACAATCAATACGGGTTTCAACCAAAACTCTCAACAGAAGATGCAATATGTCAACTAACGGAATTCTTAGTTACACAATTAGATAAAGACAAACGTTGTATTGGGATCTTTTTGGACCTAGCCAAAGCCTTCGATACGGTGTCTCATCCACTGCTGCTGCACAAGTTATCAGCTTTGGGAATAAGGGGAACGGCTTTGGCGTGGTTTGAAGATTATCTAAATAACAGGGTTCAGGTGGTTAAATCGGGCGATCACTGCAGCAACCTCCACAAAACATCATACGGAGTACCGCAAGGAAGTGTTTTGGGACCCACGCTCTTCCTCATATATGTCAATGAAATGTGTAACTCCAATTTAGAAAACGGTAAAATAATTTCTTTTGCAGATGACACAGTGCTTCTTTTTCAAGATGATTCCTGGGAAAATGTTTTAAAAAAGGCACAAAGTGGATTGAATCGAATAACAGCCTGGCTTGACAAAAATCTACTAACAGTAAATGCTTCAAAGACAAAATACATGTGCTTCTCCATCAGTAAAAGAACAGTAATAAAACAGCCCAAAAATCTACAGATTCATACATGTCAATCAAAAGATAAACCCTGTGATTGTACTAATCTGCAGTCAACGGAAGATATAAGATATCTAGGTGTGTACATAGACCAGCATCTTACCTGGAGAAAACATATTTTGAATCTCACAGTCCGAATAAGAAAGCTAGTTTATTTTTTCAAAGAAATTAGAGATGTACTCGACGCACCGACAAGAAGAATAGTATACTATGCACTGTGTCACTCACTCATTAATTATGCAACTGTCAGTTGGGGTGGTGCAGCTTCTACTATCTTAGATGCATTAAGCAAAGCCCAGAAAATGGTATTGAGAGTTCTTCATAAAAAGCCATTTCGTTTTCCTTCAGAAGAACTTTTCAGAGAATGTCACGTCCTGGACATCAATCAAATATATTTACTCAACACTTTAAAATATTTTTTCCGACATAAACAAGATCACCAAAAAATAACTCACTCACACTCAACAAGGGCACAGGTGAACAGCGAATATCTTGTACCAAAATTCACAAAAACATTTTCACAAAGATTTCACCTCTTCCAAGCACCAAAAATATTCAATACTCTTAACACTACACTAAAAACTTGTAGCCATAGTCTCGCATATTTTTCTTCAAAAGTGAAACTATGGCTGCATGAAAAGGGAAGGAAGCATGTCCAAAACCTACTAAAATCCATGATATAAACTAAATTTGAAAAATACTAATCCTACAAGAACATTTACTTTCATTTTTCTAAATACTTTTAATTGTTTTATTTTATTTTATTTTATTTTATTAAATATCCTATTCAGATCATTTTTTTTCCTTTGTCTATAATAGAATTAATTAACACCATTATTAGATTGTAAACATTTAATTATTACTATTACTCAATTTTAATTGGCAATAATATTGATTCACAAATGTTATATAAATACTAAATATTCTTGAACATTATACTACTGGAAGAGCACTGTCTGCTATAATACAGTAAACTACTAGTGTAGCAGGCAGGGCATCAAATTAATTGTAGTGTTTACTTGCTGCCAAGACTCTCAGCAACAATGAAAAAAGCTTAATTTAATTTTGTAAACACTAATTGTAAACTTTGTAAACTTTGTAAACTTTGTAAACTTTGTAAACTTTGTAAACTTTGTAAACTTTGTAAACTTTGTAAACTTTGTAACATTGAATAAATTGTAAACTTTGTAAACTTTGTAACATTGCAACATTGTAACATTGCAACATTGTAACATTGTAACATTGAATAAACATTGAATAAACGAATTGAATTGAATTGAATTGAATTATTATTGGGATAAAGTTTCTGGCACGCTGTTACTGTTACGCTGGCACAATGTGTAACTCGGTAATTCACTTTTGTAATGAAAGTGAATAAAACTAATTATAAACTTCACATTGCACAGTAAAAAGATAAATAAACGCAGTGTGTTGTTATTGTTGTTAGTGCAAGTGCGTATTCCACAAAACGTCACTCGTGTACGCTAAAAATCAGGGTTATCATCCATTCATATAAATATTTTTATTAAAAAATGGGTAAACTAGAAAACTCACAAGATTTTTTCTTAAAGCGAAGTATACTGTAAGTTCCATTGCACAAATACCGATTTTGGCAACAAATTTACAAAAGAACAAATAGCAAAATTTATGCCAAAAACAACTGAACTGCTTGGAGCCATTGGTCATATGGCGGTTAAGATGGTTGGCATGGAGGGTGAGCCTCCGCTTACAAATCTGTGGTCCAAAATCAATCTACATCTAGTAATACAAATCTCGATATCTGTGATACAATTGATGAAATTGAATAAAGAAAAACCAGATCAAAAACATAATTATGGTAATTGATGAAGAAAGTCAAGCCGAAACTCAAATCCGTATAATGAATAAATACGCTGCCAGGATATTCAGTATTCTGAGCAAAATCAACAATACTGTTAAAAATATGAAATTAAAACATTACGGATTGGTACGCCAAAACCAAACATACCTAGATCGCTCAAAGTTATATTCAACAATTCAGAACAGGCTAAATCTATCTTAAAAAATAAGAGACAAATTTCAGAAAAGAGTACAAAGATATTTAATGACTTAACAATATTACAAAGAAAGCAAATGTCTGCACTTCTTTAAGAAATCGCAACCAGATCTCTACACGGTGAATCAAATCTTTCTATTAAATAAATTGATGGCAAACCGAAAATATTTGAACTTCACCCAAAAAACTAAAGTCAATAAAATTCTATCACCAGAATGTTCGCGGAATGAAAACTAAACTTAAAGAACTCAAAATTATCTTTTCTGTTCTTTTTTTCGATGTTTTGCTCCTGACAGAAACCTGGCTTGACCAACAAATAAAAACTTGGATTTTTAAATCACAATATCTAGGTATAGATGCGATAGAAACCAAGAGACTAGCCATAAATCAAGAGGAGGTGGTGTACTAATAACTGTATCAAATAAAATCATATCATCTAAGATACCTACAAAACACAATAATATAGAACAAGTCTTCGTCCTGGTTAAAAATTCACACTGCAAAATTATTATCGGCTGTGTTTACATTCCTCCTTCATGTAAAGTATTCAAAAATCATATGGAAGATGTCGAAATTATAAAGACAAAATATCCTGAAGCAGTTTTCATCTTAACTGGTGACTACAATTTACCAAATATTAAGTGGGATACGAATGACGAAAATTATACAAATACACTTATGTCAGACAGCGCCCGTAAAATTTTGGACATGACCTCTTTCCTGGCACTACCCCAAGTGAACTCAATATAATATGTCAATCATCGCTTACTGGATCTAGTATTCTCCAGTGGTTATAAATTGTCTGTAGAACTATCAGGTGATTCACTTTATCCAACAGACCCCCATCACCCACCATTAGAATTTCCATTATCTGTTCATAGAGAAGATGTCCGAAATCATAATCAATATAACGCTACCCCTACAAGCCAGGAAGAAACATCTTTCAATTTTCATAAAGCAGATTATGTGAATATGAACACTCATCTTTCAAACATTGATTGGTCACTCCTCCAAAACGATGATATCGACTGGAGTGACTTGTCCATTGACAACATTAATAATGCAGCTAAACAATTTATCAAATTATAGAAAATTTTGTTCCTAGACGTAAGCAACTTAAATCAAAATACCTCAAATGGTTCAATTATGAGCTAATTAATTTGACATAATATCTTAAAAAATCTGCAAACAAAATATACAAATAAAGTCGAAACTTGTGCGATTACACTAAATTTAGTAGATTGAGGAAGCAGTCTACCGCTCTCTCAAAACTGCGTTTCAATAACTATTTAAATAATATCGAGAAAAATATACAGAACACAAAAAAAATTGGAAATACACAAACTCATTAAAAAAAATGATACTGATATACCGAATACAATGTATCTCAATAATGTCGTAGAAAATAACGTAAGTGAAATAACAAACATATTTAACAACCATAATATACAAACATATACGCATTTTTAAAAGCGTTTACAACAATGCCTCTGTGTCTGATAATTGTATACCGAATTTCGAGGTTTCCGATCTAATAAATATATCAAATGTCCATATTACTCAAGATTTATGATATGAGATTTTATATGAAATTAATATGAGATTTTAACTCTAATTAAACAACTGGATCACAATAAAACCGCTGGACCAGACAGGATACCACCAATATTCCTGATAAATTGTGTTGAACATCTCGCCTACCCGTTATATCTCTTATTTAACTTATCTTTGGGTACAGGCTGCTATGTCTGGAAAAGTAGCTTTCTGATGCCAATTTTCAAAAAGGGTGTTAAAAGTGACATCAAAAACTATAGACCTATTTGTATTCAATCTTCAATATCAAAACTCTTTGAAAAACTTTTACTGAATAAGATAATGTACCAAATTAATCCAGTAATATCACCTTTCCAACATGGCTTTCTCTCAGGTAGGTCCTACTAATTTATTACTGTATGAAAATTGCCTATCCAATGAACTGGGAAAGGGAAACCAGGTAGACTCAATCAATACAGATTTCTCTAAAGAATTTGACAAAGTATCACATCTTATATTGATAGATAAACTCCAGAGGTTGGGCATTCATTACATATTATTACAATGGTTAGGTAGCTATCTATGCAATAGAAGTATTTCGGTAAAGATTAACTCTTCATTATCAGAAGAATTCATTGCTCTGAGTGGAGTTCCACAGGGTCCACACATTGGACCAATCCTGTTCATCCTTTTTATAAATGACATTGCCGACATTTTTGATGATGCACAATTTCTGATTTTTGCCGATGACTTGAAGATATTTAGATCAGTGAAAAGTATGTCCGATTGAACGATACTACAAACTAATTTGGATTCCCTGTTCAAATAGTGTACCAACAATCAACTTTATCTACTCGTAAATATCTCCAATGCCAATCTTTTAATTTTACAAAAAAAGTATCCTATTAAATTCACCAACAAAATTAATGATGTAAACCTAGTATCAGTTAGGGAGATAAGTGATCTGGGAGTAATTTTTGACACTAAATTTTCATTCATTCCCCACATTGACTTGATAACTAATAAAGGTCTCAAAATGTTGAGATTTGTTTTAAGAACTGCACAAAACTTTACAGACCTGCACACTTATAAAGTCCTCTACACTTCTCTTGTCAGACCTCAGGTTAAATAACTCGATCATTGGGTCGCTTCACTATGTTAATCATTCAACGGCAGTTGAACGAATCCAAAAAAGTTCTTAAGATTTATTAATTATAAATTAAATGAACGCTTGGAGGATATCAATTATGAATATCTCCTTAGTTGTTTGCAACTATTATACTTGTCTGTGAGACGTACCGTGACAGACCTAATATTTCTGCATAGGATCATAAATAACATGATTGATTGCCCCCAAATTGTTAGTCTGATCAACTTATATGCACCATCTAGGTCATCAAAACACGGTACATTATTCTTTTATGGAGGTAATGTCAGAACTAATGCATTAGCAAACTTTGTAATCCCCAGACTACACTCATTAGGGAATCAACATGCAGAGGTGGTCGACATTTTTGCAGATAGTATAACTGTGCATAAGACTAAATTAAAACAATTCTTTACGTCTCAACTAAATGGTAATGGATAAATATTTTTTTCTTTTTCTTCTTCCTGTTTAAATTTCTCTTTTTAATTTACATGAATCTATTATATGTACTTGAATCTTTTTAACTGCATATCTGTCTTTTGTGATTTTATCTTTATTTTACACTAGCTGTTAGTACCCGGCGTTGCACGGGTTAAGGATTAAATTAAAAATGAGTTTGTGGGGCGAAACAAAGTTTCCATTGTTTTGCAAAGTCTCCAATAAAAACAATGTTTGCATTTAATCTAGGCTGGGATGGATGGGATACGCAGGAGGAAATGTCGTTTACCTGGCAATTTTTTCAAGATTAAGAATGCAAAATTTCAAATCGGCGAACAGTGTACATTTGTACAGAAAATACATCAAAGGTAGGGGTGGGGGTAAATTTCATCCTTGTTACCCCGCCGGGTCTTGAAGAATGGGTATGCATAATTTGGGTCAGATCGCTCAAACGTGTAGATTTGTACAGAAATACAGAATATATCTAGAGGGGGGGGGTTGGGTTACAGGGGAGGGGGGAAATGTTGCCTGTGTTACCCGCCAAATCCTAAACTATAAGTTTGCAATTGGGAAGGTGGAAATGTCTCCATTGCATTGTTACCTGTCGTATCCTAAAGAATAAGTATGCAAAATATTTGAGTCCGATCGGTCGAATGGTACAGATTTGATCGAAAATATATCAAGAGGACGGGAAGGGGTAGGGGGTGGGGAAAACGTCGACTATGTTACCCGCCGGGTTCTAAGGAATAAGTATGCAAAATTTGAGTTGAATCAGATGAACGGTGTCTATTTGTATTGAGAACAGACAGACAGACATTGAGTTTTGTAGGTATAGATTATAGATTAAGAAAATAATACAAGAGTATAACCCTAAATATTATGACGGTATAAAATACTAACACATAAAAACCAAGTTTTTACAATACTCCCTTTCTTATTTTCGGGTTTCGTGTCTACCAGATGCGTCGGAGTATTTTCATACAACTTATTCAGTTGTAAGAAAAAACCATTAAAAATTTGAAAAATCCAAAATTATACTATAATTATTAATTTTTTAACGAAAAATTGATAGATATTCTTGATTTGTCGCCACGAGTCTGCTTGCAAAGTTTCAGCTCGATTGGATCACGGGAAAAGGGCTAAAAATCGATCCAAATTTTTTTCGTCAGACAAGCAATCAATCAGACGCCACGAGTTAAAAGAAAGGGAGTAAAAAAGTAACCCATAACAACCAAGTTTTTATTATACTCCCTTTCTCGTTTACTAGTTGAAACTTTTTTTTTCGCTTAACCTACGCGTTGGGCTTCGGTCAAGCGACGCTACAAAAGGGAGTAATAAAAAATTTCCAAAAATCAAAAATTATACTTTAATCAAGTCAAAGTTTCAGCTCGATTGGATCACGGGAAAGGGGTTTTAAATGAGTCCAAAGTTTTTTCGTCAGAAAAGAATACAAGCAGACGCCACGAGTTAATATAAAGGGAGTAAAAATGGAATTGTATGGTAATCTTACAAAATATTCAAAATTGGCGATTATTTTCACCTTTCATTGATTACAACTAGAGAAGTAAAGTATTATATTATACCTATCTACCTATTAATTCTGTCGATCAACGTGACGTTCGACATTCAAAATTATGGTGACGGATTGGAATGTTTAAAATAATATAAGGGACGCGTACACAGCCTAGAGTGAGACTTACGTTGTCTCGACCTGCTCTCGGCTAGGGCATTAGTAGGGACGGAGTTCTAAAAAATTCTAGATGGATTGAAATATTTGTCACGAAAGACCGAAAAGGACGATGACAATTAGACCAGAACCAGGGGGGTTATTTTCCCCTTATTCTATTACCCCTTCCCCTCCCCATCACATATTTTCGATGCAAATCTATACCGTTCGAACCGAAACTTTGTTTTCCCTCACAAATTTATTTTAAACTTAATCTGTGAAACGCCGATTATGAATAGCTAGTATTATATAAAGTATAGAAATGCTACGTATACCTACATTATTTAACATTTTAATACGAGGTAGAGTCCGTTCAATTCATTCTTTTTTTTTATTTTACAATAACGGGTTGAGGATTAAGAAAATATATCAGGGGAGGGGGTGGGGTAAAGGGGAAGAGGGTAAATGTCACTTATATTATCCGTCGGGTCCTAATAATAAGCATATACAATTTTGATCAGGTAGGTCAAACGGCACAGATTTTCATTGAAAATATATCAGGGGGAGGGGAAAATATCCCTCAAGTTATCCGCCGGGCCCGAAATAATAAGAAAGCAAAATTTGGGTCAGATCAGTTAAACGGTACAGATTTGCATTGAAAATATGTTAGTGGGAAGAGAAGGGGTAAAAGGGGAGGAAAGAAGTGTCGCCTATGTTACTCGCCGGGTTCTAAAGAATAAGTTTGCAAATTTTGAGTCCGATCGGTTGAACGGTATGTTACCCGCCGGGTCCTAAGGAATAAGTATACAAAATTTGAGTTGAATCGAACACACGGTGGAGATTTATATAGAGAACAGACAGACAGACATAGAGTTTTATAGGTATAGATAGTGTACAAAATATAAAGTTAGGTACCGGCGCTATTTTTTTTTCAAATAATTTGTGCGAAATATGGAACGTTGTGTTGTGTCAGAATTTCATAGCAATAGTTAAGATTTTGGACAATCCAAAATTTACAGTTTTATTTACAAATATAAAATAAATAGTAGGTAGGCATATAAAAACAAAATATAGTATACAAAAACATCGTCGTATTTAAATGCAACGTTGTGCCAAAATTTCAAAGCAGTCGGTGAACAGAGACTAGTGAGTTTGTACAAACGAACATTTACATTTTTATTTATATAAATTTTGTAAAAGCCCATAAGGGCGTTAAATAAATAAATAATCGCTCTTTCAGCTGAGGCAGAGGCTGACCTCAGAGTTTGGCGACTGCAGAACTCTTGAAGATACGGAAGTGAAATTGTAAATTAAACTAATCAAAGGTGAGAGAGAGTAAGAGGACAAACCATTCCGATTGTAAATTTGGTGACGCGTTGTGTTTAAATTCAAAGTGCTACGAAAATAAAAAACAAGAATATGAATACGTTTTTACGACAAAACATCAAACATCTTAGTTCACCCCATCACCCCCCCCCACCCCTCCACAAAAAAAAATGTAACAAACAGCGATCAAACAAATACGTCATGCCATGTTGAGAGCAAATTTTCCATCTATCCATTTCCAAAATCCAAACCCACTATCTAGAACTGGTCCAAAATAGCCTCAAAATTTCCAATTTTGCAAATTTCCAATGCGTTTCTGGATCTCACGGGGATCATTGGGTGCCTCCTACGGCCATGTATTTGTTCTTCTGCTGATTTAATATCAAACTTTATCAAGATTTATAAGTAATGCCTCGGCAGTTTTTTCAATCATGTCCATATCATCAGCGTAAGCCAACAGTCGCATTGAGTTGTCGAATATCAATTGGAATTCAATACCAGCATTAACATTATTTACGGATATTCACACTCTCCTGTCCCCGATACTTCGAATGTTGAGGATTCAATGGGACCATCATTCATTCGGCCCGATTCTGAAAATAACAATGTCTGGATCTTTAAGATCTTTATCCCAACACTTAATAGACGATAATAATAATTAAAAATGTCCAGAGCGGATTTTGCTATTCTACGGCTCAAATACACTATATGATATAAGAAAGATTGTTTCTTACAAACGTATTAATTTCTTCATCCACAGCGTCCAGATGAAATATCATGGCTAAACTTGTCATAACCGTGTTCGGCGTTACTGCGTATTCAAATCTTCCCATCCTGACATTTGACAGATATGTCTGGATCTTTAAGATCTTTATCCCAACACTTAATAGACGATAATAAAAATTAAAAATAAACGAGACATAGCTTTACGTCGGTGTTTGTTTCTGTAAGTTTCTACATGAGATAGATATAGAGGGAGGGAGAAAGATGTAAATTGTTTATCTGTCAAAAATCAAGATGGGAAGATTTGAATACGCGGTAACGCCGAACACGGTCATGACAAGTTTAGCCATGATATTTCATCTGGACGCTGTGGATGAAGAAATGAATACGTTTGTAAGAAACAATCTTTCTTATATCATCTTTTAATACAGTGTATTTGAGCCGTAGAATTCCAAAATCCGCTCTGGACATTTTTAATTTTTATTATCGTCTATTAAGTGTTGGGATAAAGATCTTAAAGATCCAGACATTGCTATTTTCAGAATACGGATGAATGTGTTTAATAATAATAATAATAATAATAACGTACAGGCTTCCGGCATTCAAAATCTAAACGTCAAATTGAGGTATCCTTGCAAAGTCCACTTGAAAATTGATTTCCAACTAGTTTCGACGTGCGTAGTCCATCGGCGCTGACATTTGTATCCGCGACTCTTTGTCCGAGTGGCCAAACAAATAAATAAGATTTTCGCCATAAAACGCGGCTTATTGCAAGCGGGCTCATTAGAAGCGTGGCCGGCAGAAGTACGCAGTCTGCTAATGGCGTCCGACCTTAGTCTCAAGGTTCCCACTGGATGTTCTCAGTTTTTTATACGTTATTCATTAACATCACCGCGCTCCAGGTCCGGACTGAGACTTGTTTCGGCTTGTAAGGCCATTATCAAACAGTGGATATACCACGTACAAACGACTCATTTATAAAATTTTAAGTTACCCCTTCCTCTTTAGAGTAATTAGATATTTGTGGTGAAGCCCTGTAGTAATGTTCGTTTTAACACATATAAATACTTAACCCGTAGAACTTAATAATAATATTTATTAAAATTTAATTTATTTTAAATTTCACAAAAAAAATGAAAAATAAAAAAATATAAAAAATATTTTTAAAAAAATTAAAAAATGAGGAGCTCATTTTTTATCAAATCAATTTCTATTCTCTCGCCACTTTGCATTCATTATTGAAAAAATTCTTTCAGTAAATGCTGAGGTGGCGGGAACAAAAAGTAGATATGAGACAATTTTAGTAATATTTTTCAATTCTACTGAGGTGTTAACTAATAAATGGCTCCACTTTTGGCCAGTACTCATTTCAAGAAAATCTTTGTCTTCTGATACTTTTTCATAAATTATTTTGAAATTTATTAATTCTGAATATAAATTATCCATACCAATATTTCTGTGAGCGTCTAAGTCTGAAACTTATAGTCTTACGAATTTTGATGCTGAAAACAGTATTTTGTATACCTTATTTTTGTTTAACAGTAAAGAGTATAATGTAGTGAAAAACAGTATGATACTGTTTTTAACAGTATAGTTGGCAACCCTAACTGAGACTGACTGACTGAAGAAAGAAGCTGATGTACTGTGATTAATCTCGGATGATGTCTAAGACATGTCCAAAACTTATTATTCAAAAGCCTGCTATTGGCGAAATACAAGATAGGGATATTAAAATACCCAAAACACTTGTCGGGGAAATATCCCTCGATGGTATTCCTGACGCTTGGCTTTCAATTGGGAAGTGTGGCGCGAAATATTCTCTACATCGGTGGTTCCCAAAGTTGACAGGACCGGGACCTACCAAAAAAAATAAAAAAATTTGGGACCCACCTCCTGCCTCACATTTTCTCAATTCATATTGTAACCATACGAAAGACTGTTCAATTAAGAAAAAAAGAAAAACTTCCGAATATAATCGAGATTTTTAATAATGAAAAATGTTAATATGTGATATTTTAATGGGAAGGATGAATTTTTTGCCTCTTTTTGTCATAACATCATTAGCGTTGGCTTCACTTTTATTCATTTTTAATCTGTATTTAGTCCAATTTATTTCTGTACTTAGTCTTAATAGAAACCATGGCAGAAAATTCCACTTCACGTAAGTATGAGGTAGTAAAGGGGAGGAGGAATTTCATGGCTTCGTCAGACAAGCAGGGATAAGTGTCAGCAACTGAAAGCCAGAATTTTGCTAATTGCGTGCGATTAAAAGTATTTTTCAGGGACGTATCTTCTGATAAATCGATAAGCGCTTCACTTGCTTTTGTTGACATTTCAGTAGGTATGTTGTCTTGAAATGGATTTTAAATCCAGTTTATCCTGTTGAACTTTTACATCTCTTCTTCGAAGTTGGCGTTAAAGTTATTTTTCAACTCTGTTAAATGAGTGAAAATTGCAGACACTACAATGATATCTGGATGCACTTCGTCATCTATAATTAACACGACACGACCCGGACGAGACGTGTTGCGCGGAGTTGTGACTGCGACCCATCTTATATCCGCTCGCGACCCAAACTATGGGTCGCGACCCACCAGTGGGTCGTGACCCATAGTTTGGGAAACACTGCTCTACATAACGTCGCGAGACTGCAGTAACGGTTACAGTGAATTGGAAAGTTCTGGTGGTGCACGGGTAAAAATCATGAACTTTTAGAAAATCGAGAGTATAAACACGCGTGCAAGACGCGTGGTAACAACACTTGTTGTTTCGACAGAAGCGAAACCAGAGACAAAAAGCTATAAGTGAACTGCGATTCGGTGCGCCTTAATCAATCAGCGAAATAATTTACGAGAGAACGTTCGAGAAGTTTTCGATGGCGATCAGCGTGACAAAAGACGAGTATAAAGCGTTCTAAGGACGAGTGATTAGTGCGAAATTCGTCCGATTTACATAATACTGCTCCATTTAAGTTTATGTTCAATGACTTTAGTGATTAGATAAAAAGATAAACGGCTAGAGTCGTGGCGACTCTGGACCACCACTAACGCTTTATCAGCTGAGATAATGGTACCGACCTTCGGTAGAATGCATAATTAATAAAACAATAACTGTTTAATGGCTCCAAACGCAGATGTAGCCCTAACAATATATAATGGATATAGAATCAAAAGCAGCAATATACAAAAAATGAAGAAAAATTTTTTTTGAATGCAGTCACCGAGGACTACTATTTTAGAATGTACTGGATTAAAGATTTTATAGGAAATATAGCTCTATTCAAACCAGTTTGTATCTTTTGTGGTATTATGTCGTGTTTTTACGACCTTTCTGGCCGACAGTTCGGATCCCATTTCAGGGTCCATCATCAGAGATAATGTTCTGATAATCATCAGCCCTGATGATTTTTTTACAAAATCATGTTTCCAAATCACTATTAAAAGCAATATCCACATTTAAAAGTTAAATATTAATTTATACACGTTTATAAAAGGATAACTGAAATGCAATTGTTTTTAAAAACCTTTTTTGTAATGAGATGTAGGTTTCATAGATTTTTAGAGAAATTTCCTTAAGTAGTGACAGGTTTTTTGATGTTTTCTTAGAAACACTTCGGAGGGATTTTCCTGTCTTTGCTTTTATACCCCTCGTTTTATAATTTAAAGAGTTGTAAATGGTATCTTTCTTAGAGAATATAGTCAGGACATTGAAAGTAATAAATAACGAATAAAACAAAAACCTAACGATATAAGAACGTATGGAAAGGTCCCCATAGGTCCGACTTCTGAGAAGTTTCCCGCAGTTCCCTCTCTAAACGGCAAATGCAAAGTAGTTCCAAGTTCGTGGACAAATCCTCCCAAAAAAAAGCCTTTGGTAGCTAGAATACCTAAACTCCCATTGAGGTACTTTAGAAGCCTTGCACATAACAAGCAAGGCAAAAAAAAATTGCAACTCACATCTAAAAAAAGTAACCCATAAAAACCAAGTTTTTATTGTACTCCCTTTCTTTGTAAAATACAACAACAATTAATGACGTATTAAAACATATAACATAACACTAAACTTACAGTAATTTAATATATTTCTAAAATGTCAGATGTTTTGAGATGTCAAGATTTTGATAGATTCAATTATCATCAATATCGTACCTTATGAATTTCCAGCGTCAAATGATTTAGTCAGAATCAGATTTGAGTAATGTAGAATTCTTCAAAACTAAGCAGAAATCTAAAAGAAATAAATTATTATTTGATTTTTTCCCAAAAAACCCAATTTTGCTGTCATCTGTGAACCAATTGTTTTGTAAATTTTCGAAATTCGTAGTGATGTACCTATTAAACCGACGGAGTAATTCAAATTTAGAAAATATTCCGCGACGTTATCGGGCCGCCGCGCCGTTGCTAATCAAACTTTTCTAATGATTCCATTTTGAAAAAAACAATAAAATTTCTAAAAATCCGAAATTATACTATAATTACTATTTTTTTTAAACAAAAATTTGTTAGATCATTTTTATCGTCGCCACGAGTCTGCCTGCAAAGTTTCAGCTCGATTGGATCACGGGAAAAGGGTTAAAAATCGATCCAAACTTTTTCCGGCAGACAACAAACCGCAGTTACGAGTTAAAAGAAAGGGAGTACATACAAGTCAATTACAAGATTGCTGCACGTGGGCGTTTTCCGCACTGCGGCCTGCCCTGTGATGATGCCATTGAATGAATGGGAAGAATAGAGCTAAACAATATTATTGTACCGTGGAAAAAACCTTGGAGTGTTAACAAAAGTACCTCCCGACGTTTGTACTTTAAATTGGAATAAATGATTTTGTAATCATTCCGCACTGAAGTACCAGCTCGACACCCCGCGCCATACATGGGCGTCTGCGGTACAAGCGTCGGCCATCTCGGACACTTAGTTATTTTTTATCTGCGAGCCGTTTCATTAATATTTTTCCTTATCCAGGAAACATCATTGCCTTGGAAACATTTTAAAATGTACCGAGAGAGAACAAAGTACAATGTCTTCTTTATGTTCTTCAATCCGGGAGTTTTAGGCGCAATGTTCCCTCCAAGTTGCAAACAACGTGTATTTGTTTTATTTATTTATTAGTTGTAACGTCAAAAATGACGGTACTTTTTCGTGCCGGTTTCTAAAGAATATATATGTAAATGAAGATCGGTAGGTACCTATTGATCTTCATTTAATTTGAATTGTTAAAAATGGAACGTTTAAATTTGTATGAAAATTCTTTCACAAACAACTGACAATCGAGCTATTGAGAAAATTATAATATACCGGTGATAAAGTATAAAATAATATAAAATAATAGCTTTAAATGTTGTTTCTCTTTTCAGGTGTGTACTTTTATTATTTTTAAATTTTAATGTGAAATATTATGTTCTTTTGCTAATAAAATATTTTCTCTTTTCAGAGCAACGCAAAAAAGCTTTTATTTAAATTAAAATATTTGGGAAACCACATTGTATATATTTACTTATTTACAGCCGACATGACATAGTTGTAACGACTTTTATCAAAATATTTGAACATTTTTTTATATTTCGCCTGCCGGCAGTTAATGGTATTATTTTAAATCCTGGCGATTGTGCTGGGCGGAACATGGATTGGTTCACTTCTTTGGAAGTCCTTTATCCACTGTATATTTGACCGGTCCCGCAGGCTCGGCGGTAGCAACATCGCTAAGTTGAGTATGTTTTTTTGGAAGTACAGAATCTTAAAATAAATTAAAATACATAAAAATCGTAGCAATGCCCGGAGGGCCGGTTGTATCAACTTGGTTTATCGTAATAGTAAAGTTTGAAGCATAGATTCTTGCGTTTTACACCAATTAAACGCAACTAGCACTATAGGATTTTTTTAGAGAAATAAAACACATGAAAATCGGGGTAATGGTCATGATATTGGCTTTATTCGCTTACGCCATTTGAGTTGAAGTATGATTACGAATACCACGATTTTCGATATAAATGGTGAAATGTCAAAAAATCAAACTCAGCACAATTCAGCTGTCAGCTATCATATTGGCTGCCGCTGGAAAAAGGTGTTCCAATTTGAAAAAAAACACCTCTTATAAACCAAGTTGACAAAACATACTTTGTTTTTTTGAACTTCCATTATGTGATGTAAAGGTTAATTTTTGCCATCCTGTCGCTTATATTATTAATAAATAAATAAATAATCAGATCAGTAATTAGGTACATACATATTAGAAACCTGAAAAAAGATGAGCAAACATTTTAAATAGAAATACTCGGGTGAATTTTAGAGACGTTATAGAAAATGTAGTATGGTGTTGGCGCTATAACCGGGTTTTTTGAGGTAAGTGATAAATGGAATGTCAGAAAATTCATTAAATTAGTCAGGATTTAATGGGCAGGCCAAAGATAAAACTCACAACTGCATAATTACATAATTAACCTGAAAAAAGACGACGAACAGGTAGACCGAGCGTGAGATGACAGGACAGCATAATTAAGGTCCTGTCCATTGTTGGCATCAGTAATTGGAATGCAGATGTTATATCCTCGTATCTACATCATCAGGTAGCAAATCAAATTTTAGGTTTACTGTTTGTCAACCTGTCAAGTTATAACGCCAGGAACGTATAAATTAAACAGTGTTATGTTTGTACCAGAGCATAAAATTGTATAGAGATGAACTAAACCCCTTCTTTACGAGAGAGGATTGGATCAGGGGAATAATGTCCGCACTCGCGTATATTTTAGACACATTTATGCTTCATTTAAACTATTATTAAATCCCCTCGCAAACAAAACATATTATTTTTATTTAACATATTATTCCAAACCAAGTCTCTTGTGATAAAGCGCGGCTTATTTACCAAGACTTTTTTGATTAATATTTTCCTAATTATTTCCAAATTTACAAGTTTATAGTAATTTTTTAAACCAATCATACATATTGGAACCAGCCGTGCCACAAGACTGCGTACCAAGAAATTTACGTTACATATTTCATTTGAACATATTTTGGTGATCTATAATAATATGTCGTTTACACTATTTTTGGTGGTCTATACTAATAAGTGGTTTAGAATATTTTTTTATATTGGATTTTGATTTGGAGTAGCTATACATAAAAAATATAAAGCTCAATGCCGCTGTAGTTAGTAGTTAATTTATTACTTAAAGTTTCGAGTAGTACTTCTTAAATCTTCTTAATCCAGGGTGGCAGGAATGGGGGAAAGGATATACAGCTTCTGTTATCCTTTTCTATATATATATATAATATAGATATATATATATTAGATATTATATATATATATATATATATAGAATCTATATATAAGATTAATAGAAAAGCCTTATCCTGGAAGCCCGCCTTACTCCAGCATCCAGCATTGATGCACACTGGAGAAAGATACTGGCCCCTCATAATCGACATGCCACTGTTCGCTAAAGCCGTTATTATATGATATATTTCTTTTCTTTATTAATTTATATATTTTTTTATTTTAATACTTATACTTGTTTTCTGTTTTCTTTTTTACATCCTATTCATTTACTAATGCCTACTTTTTTATGTTAATAATTATTGCTGTAATACTTACTCTTTCGCTTCGCACCATGTCTTTCTTACTTTGTATGCCCTATTTATTTGAATAATTCTTGCTATATACCTTATATCTTACCTAATATGTACCTATATGTAATAATTTCTATTTATATATTTAAATCATCTTATATTTCTGTTTATCGCATGTATGATAATGTAAGGTATGTATTCTTATATGGAATGTGTGGGACCACACAGACTTCCCCACATACTGGAATAAAGTTTCATTTATTTATTTATTTAAATTAATTAATTGATTCTCTTACAAAATTTTTCAATAACGTGACTTTTAAATGCGATTACAAGTGGAGGAAAAACAATTCAGAGACGAAGAAAAGGAGGATGATTCACTATAAAAGTTACGACTCACATCTGTTCGATTGTATTAATTTCACGTTACAATCGAATAACTACACGAATCGATAACAATCGACAACCACAAACCACATTACTACAACCGAGCAAGTTTCACTTGACTTCTTAGAATTTTAAATTTGTGACTAACTGCCGGCTCCTCCCACTTTATACCACTCGCTTTTCCAGAATCTTCTAGACCTCGTAGTTTCTCCGCATTTTAACTGCCCAAGAGATTCTTCAACTAGAAAGTTCCAGTGGATTATTTTCCTCTATTGAGTATTGACTCATTCTTTGAGTTTATATTTCGTCCCTATATTCGTATCGGTTCGTAGGAATTGTTAAATTTTAAAACCTCTCGCCGAATCATTTGTTACTGAATACAGCTGGCGTACAGTTAGATGTTTCACGCATATTTAAAATTTATATTTTTATTGAAATTTTCACGGGCCGTGGCTGCGGGAGGCAGATGAAAACACTGGAAATTAATAAGCGATTTATTAATTAATTATTGATGGATTATTCAATTTACAAAGTCACTTAACACGAATTGAACATAAATATATTCTTTAATCTACACCATTTCGCAATATATCACTTTGTGTATGAACACTCTATTATCGCTGGGTAACATTAATTTTTCATTCAGTAGAATGTTCCATTCAATTCTGGCTTGTAATAGTCGCATTGATTTATTTCGGTACTCTGCTAGATTATTTCGCTTTATTTATCGCCTCGATTATCTCGCGACTGGCCACACTGGCTGTCGCGTTATGGCGTTTTAAAACATAACACACTGTGGCGGCCTAGATCCTCGCTATTCTACCGAACTTCCTAGATTATTCTAGTGTTTATGAGAAGGATCTCGTCGTTTCTAGTATTTTGTAGACGTTTCGCGAAGGTTGTATATTTTTCCATAGTGTTCTTCCAAAGTGACATCACAAGGGACTCGGAGAGTGCGCAACTCCTTCTGCTTGCCATTCCGTGACAATAGGTTTATGTATCCCAAAAACACGCACACTTCCTTGTAGCCATTATTGTAGGAAAAGATGCCTGCACAGGGTTATTCGGAAAACATTAATAACCTCGCAGCTAGTATTATATGTATAGGGTGGCCCATCGGGTACGCCGGATTAAAATTTTCCTCGATTTTTTTAGTATATGTTGGCAACTCTAATGTTACCAATTCATATTAAAAAAAAATAAGGAATACTTAAATCCGGCGTATC
>JADDOH010003374.1:0-25143 GCA_016648135.1 Agrypnia vestita | reverse complement strand
TACCGCTGTAATTTGCGCGATTATTCGCTTCATTTATTGCTCCAACTGGCCACCCGGCCATCGCTTTTCGCAGCTCGCGCATGCTTCGCACTGAATCCACCTGTCAAACACAACTACTACTCTCACGGCGGCGTGTCCGTGTGTCACTTTAGGCTCTTCCAGGTATTTCTAGATGTTTATAAATATTTCCCGAAGTTTGTAGATTATCCTAGATATTTGTCAATATAATAATTGTTTCATTTACCATACAAGATTCTTAAATTTCCACTGCCTTAAAAATAAAACTATTCGTTAAGCGAAACGCGATGCTGAGATAATATAAAACAAGTTTTCGGGCAAAATTGGAAACAAACCGCAAGTAGCTAAGTTGCTGATCACCACAAATATTTCCTGAACATTTCCGAAATATTTATTTATTTATTTAATGTTTATGGAAGACCAACAGCACAAAAAAAAAGCATAGAAAACATTGATACATATAGTGGCCATAAACGTCTCCTCCACCTTTAAAGAATATGTCGGTAATGATAAATATTTATGATATAATAAGGCATATTAATTATATAGAAAGAAAGAATAAAAAATTTAAGCAAACAGAAATATGTCAGTAATGATAAATATTTATGATATACTAAGGCATATTAATTATATAGAAAGAAAGAATAAAAAATTTAAATAAAAGAAAAAGAAACTTAATTATTATGTGGAAAAAAATTCAGCACTCAAAATTTTTCTTAATCTTGTGTGGCTGCACTGGAACAGATCAATATCCAATAATCTCATCAGTTTATTGAATGCATCGCATACCCACCCTCAAGAAATATGAATTCCGACGATAGTTGGATGAGGTAAAATCAATGTGAAAGACTGGGTTGTGTCTACGAGATCTACAGGGAACATGGAATTTTAGTCTATTTAATAGTTCAGGACAGTCGACGTTGCCTGATACAACTTTTAGTAGGTACATCAAATCACCTATTTCCCGACGTCTGTATAAAGGTAGGATGTGAAAGAATACTTCTAAGATATACAGTTCAGAATAATTTATTTTTAAGACATTGCAACCTATGGACTCCTCCATTTACTACTGTAGCATCATTCACATTTTTTTCTTGTAGGTACAACAATTCTAAATGTTTATGTTTATGTTTGTGATGATTTATATAGCGCCGTTTTTGCATGAAAGACGCTTCAAAGGCGCTTTACAGATGCAACATCCCAAATAAGAAAGTTTTTAGGCTCTTCTTGAAAGATTCCTGATTTTCCATACACCGCAATACTGGTGGCAGCTGATTTCACATAGCTGGGCTCGTAATTCTGAAAGCACGTTCCGCAAACTTGGTGGCTCCAGGTCTCCTTGGTACTACCAGCTTGCAGAGTGCCTCCGATTTAGCTGACCGCAGCGTGAGCTGCCCTCCGGTGATATTGTCCGGGATACAGAGGTTCATCAAATATTGCGGTGCATTTCTTTGAAGACTTTTGTACACCATCAGAGAGAGTTTGAAATTTATACGCTCCGGCAGGCGAATAAAAACGGCAAATAAAACATCGATATTTAATATAATTATTAGGACATTGTTTTACCCACACTATTTTTTTATCATAATTTTAATTATTGTTTATTAATATTAGAAAAATACCTATTTTTTCCTAGCACTCCCAAATATAGTTTTAAAAATTAATTTCGTTTGCATGTCATGCAGTGAATACACAGTTAATTAAGTTTTTTAGTCAGAAAGTTGTTTTCAAATATATTATTTTTGTGCAAAGCGCCCATGAAGTGACAATATAGGAAAACGGCACTATACAGTAAATAATCCTTTATTATAAAACTATTATTAAAATTTCAATATGTTTCTGACGCGACGCTTCTTCTGGATAATAAAAATAAAATACGCAAATTTATGAATAAAAAACTTGAAATAACAAACACTTTTTACGGGGAGAACATCCCAATAATAATAATTTCATTGCCTGTCTGTCTGTAACATAATTTTTTTTTGATTCTTTTAACCCCACCCTCTACCCACGATACATTTTCTACACAAAATTTGACAGGTCTCTCGTGCATTTATTATTTAGGAACCGATATGTAAAAGTACATCATTTTTGACCGTTCATTCTTTAATATTCTTGCACACAGAGTAATGCATTTGAATTTTTTTTTATCAAAAAATAAAATATTAATATATATTAAAAAATATCAATGTATACGCATACTGTACAATGTGATCTCTTCGGGAATCGAACTCAGAACCCCCTCATGGCAAGCGAATGTAATGCCCACTGGACCAGGACGGTCGCCAACTGTAACCTGATTTTTATTTCTACTGTTTGATTCCTAAGATGAATAAATAAATGAAATAAAATAAGCAAGTAAATACTGAAGCCATTTTTCTAAGGTTCTGTTTAAAACAAAGTCATAAAGTATCTTCAAGGTAAATTTGAAAGAATATCGGCCTGTCCGCGCGGTGGAGTACAAGTATTGGATTTTATGTTCCGCTAAAAAGGAAAGCCGGAGAAGAATTGCCAATTTTATTTACACTCTTGTGTACACACGTGGCGAAATAAATAGAAGCTTCGCGGATGTGGGACTTAATAGATGGTCCACTGCCGGGAGGTGGTTCAGTCCATGGAGCGAGATGATATTCATGAAATTCTCACGAAATACCGATTTTTTGGTCGATCATGAAAAATTCGCAATTCATAACAACAAATGTACTGTAATTTATGAAAAGCTTTCAAATGATAAGAATAATAAATAAGAAAAAAGTAAGCCATAAAAACCAAGTATTTATTTTATTCCCTTTCTCATTTACCTACTAGTGGAAACTGGTTTGGCGCTTAACCTATGCGTTGGGCTTTTCAATTTACAAAAATCCAAAATTATACTATAATGAGGTTCCGTGTCTACCAGACGCGTTGAAATATTTTCATACAACTAAGTAAGTTGTATGAAAAAACCATTAAAAATTTGAACTGTCCAAAAATTTATTAATTTTTTGATAGATCTTCTTGATCGTCGCCAAGAGTCTGCTTGCAAAGTTTCAACTCGATTGGATCACGGGAAAAGGTTTAAAAATCGATCCAAAGTTTTTGCGTCAAGCTAGCAGACGCCACGAGTTAATATAAAGGGAGTAAAAAAGTAACCCACAAAAACCAAGTTTTTATTATACTCCCTATCTCATTTACTAGTTGAAAAATTTTTTTTTCGCTTAACCTACGCGTTGGGCTTCGGTCGGGCGACGCTACGAAAGGGAGTAATAAAAAAAATCCAAAAATGCAAAATTATACTATAATTAGGTTTCGCGTCTACCAGACGCGTCGAAATATTTTCATACAACTTAATAAGTTGTATGAAAATTTTGAAAAATCCAAAAATGTATTAATTCTTTTTAACGAAAATTTAATAGATCTTCTTGATCGTTGCCACGAGTCTGCTTGCAAAGTTTCAGCTCGATTGGATCACGGGAAAAGGGTTTAAAATGGATCCAAAGTTTTTTCGTCAGACAAGAAGACAAGCAGATGCCACGAGTTAATATAAAGGGAGTGTAATAAAAAGGAAACACTTTGTGTGAAACCTCTATTTATCGAATTGTAAACATATTTCGATGCCAATGGTCCCTTCATCAGGGTAAATTTTTACTAAAAAAATTATAATTTATTTATTTATAATTCAATTTTAATAAATATTTAACTTAATGATAGAATTCAGGGAAATTTATAAACAATTTGAATCACTTTGGAACAAAACAATTGAAACCTCTCGGACCTTCCACTACATTCTTGAATATATTACGATACTCTGATATTAGCTATAACATTCGAGGAACCTCAAGAATATTCAAAAAGCGACAGGAATAAATCTTGAATAATCGGAAAACCAAAATGCTTCTTATAAATGCGAAGTTGTGTCGCAGTCTTAGTTCAGTTTTATTTTGACGTTTCTACTGGTGCGAGAAAAGTAAATAATAAAATAACATCTTATTCAAATGTAGCAAATTTATTTTATGGTAACATAATTATAATTAATATAAATTAACTTTGTTTAAACCACTTATTTATTGAAAAAAAATCAACATGTTTCGAAGCCAATAGCTTCTTCGTCAGGAAATAACAGTTTATAGACGATTGATAAATCGCGAAATAACGAAAAATAATGAATTAATTTCAATTGTGTTAAGTGACTTTGTCCATTTAATAATTAATTAATCATTAATGACAAATAGTTACTTTAATTCCCATGTTTTTGTCTGCCAAAGTCACGACCCGTTAGTTAAGTTTTGCGAGTTTGCGCGAAGAATTATTTTAAATATGACAGCTGTTTCGCCTAACTATGCCATTATCAAACAGGTCATACTGTTGTAAGGCGAAACAGCTGCCATATTTAAAGTAATGCTTTACGCAAACTTGAAAAACTTAATTATAATAATTATTAAAATTGAATTTATTTTGAATTTCATTAAAAATAAACATAGCTACAAACTATTTCTACAAACTATTACAAACTAAACACAAAAACCGCAAATAAATAGATAAATAAATTGTTGATCAAATAATAATAATAAAATAAAAGTAAATGATTATACCTATTCGAGATTGGACAGAAATAAGGACGGTGGAAGAGCTGTTTCAAGACACCAGAGATAGGGAGGTATACTCTCAAGTAATCAACCTTAGGGGTACTTGACACGAAACTAGAAGAAGAAGAAGAAATGATTACTTTAAAAAATGTTTTATGTTCCCAGATCGACCACTATTAGTCTTCCAAAGTAAACTATTTTCTTTCACATATTCACAAAAAATAAACTAGGGTAAGGCATATTATATTATATTGAAAATATGTTATTTACACAAACAATGGTAAACAAACCGTGGAAAGGGTGTAAACAAAGACCCCAGAAGCTTGACCCGCGTTGTTATTTTTTCTCCAACAAATTAATATTTACCTTACACTATACGAATAAGCTTTTTTAAAACAGAATTTTATATCGTTTATATTGTGCGTTGGTTTTTTTTACGCTTCTCGCTGTAAAATGAAAATTTATTTAAAAAAATAATTAAAATATGAAACACTAGCCTACCCGCGCGGCTTCGCACGCGTTGATTTTAAGTAACTTTTAGTCATATTTTATCAATTTGTGTATTAATCTTAGCATATAAATATATGTCGTCGCGGGTTTTTTATTGAACTTTTTGAGTTCTACAACTTCTTTATAGAAAGTATTTAAATATCTCTTTCTGTTAAGACAGCATTCGTAAAAAACGCATCGCATGAACATTTTTTCGTCGACTTTAGTTGTAAAATTGGTCACCATGAAAAGCCCTTTTATTTTAACGGGATGATATATAACTTATATCCACCCTGAGAGTCCATTCCAAATATTGGTGGAAAATTTTTTGAAATCGGACGAGTAGTTGCGGAGATTACTTATCTCCTACATCCAAACTTACAAACATTACCTCTTCAGATATTAGTATAGATGAGTATTTTCAGTTTAATCACACGCTAATCGTCCCTTCGACGAAACGATTACGAAATGTTTCAAAGTGGTACAGCGTAACGTGGCATATATGTTATATTATTTATTGACTTAGCATTAACGACATTCTTGATTTATATATAAATAAAACACCACTTTTGAGTTTGCAACAAATTAATATTTACACATTTGGTAGTCATTCGAAGATATTTTATATATTGTGCCGTTCATTGCTCCTTTAATTTTTGAATGAGATATTTATTAATATATTTTTTTAAATTAACAATAAGAACACATTTTGAATAAAACCACTATTTATCGAATGAACAACATGCTTTGGGGGCAATAGTCTCTTTACCAGGATACAACGTATTCTAAAAATTTAAATTGGAATTGAATAACGAAATCATTTAACTTGTATAAAAATAAATTGGTTATTTTATTTTTTATACGAATTAAATTTGGTAAAAACAATTTTTTAATTTCTAATTCATCTTACTGTATTCCTATGTTATTTATATGTAAAATTGCAAAAATCTTATTAATATCGAAATAATGCTTTGTTTCCAAAAGATGATTAGAATATTCATAATAAATATCATTTTTTAAACATCCCAAATGCTCAAGTGTTATCTTTGTTGAAAAGAGTAATTAAATTTATTAATAATTTATTTAAAATGACTTCGAACTACCCCCGATGCAACAAACATAAAATTTACTCACCGCTGGCGGGCGACTCTCGTTCTATTCAAATAAAATATTCCTCCGAAGGTACCTATATCCATCCCGGCGATTGAGCTCGCTTTGCATTTCACAGCATCCAGGATCCTGGATCGGCGGCTCCCGGCAGCAGTCCCTGATGCGCCGTTAGCATAAATAGCTGGCGGTGGAGCTCACTATCGCCGGCGCTGGATTGCCAATGTTGATTTAAGGCCTGAAAAAGCGCCCTTAACATCGATCACGCAAATGATTAAATGCGGTTATTCTTTATTTATTTTGTGGTACTAAAAGTAAACTGTTTGAGAATATCGAAAACTGCGAATTATATATTTTAATTATGCATAAAAATTTACGTTCTTGAATAATTTTTTTTTTATATATATATTTATTTCTTAAAATGTTTCATGTCATTATTTAATTCATTTTAATTTTATATTTAACTAAACCTTTGCATATATTTACTCAAATTATATTTTTCAGTTTTAATAATAAATAAATTTTTACATTAAGTTCACAGATGGTAGCAACCCTAAAAGCCTTCTATAAAATCTAAAAAAAAATACTGTGTAAAGTTTTTCGCCACATGAAAACACATGAAAGGGTGCCCCATAGAATAAATAATAAATTTCATACGTTTTTGAAGCATACTAATGTGTATGTGTATCGCTATATGTGTGGTTGATTTTTATTATTTGTTTAGCATATTTTGGAAGATTATTTTTGATGAGGCACCTTTGAGCGATAGTAAAGTGTTTCACAGACGAGTGAGTAATTTGTTTTATTTTTTTATTTTTATTTTTTATTTTACATTTGTTAATATAAGTGACTGATAACTCCACACTAGGTAGAACCTGTTCTGTAGCAGTTATTCTCATTTGATAGTTATGTAATAGTAACAAATAACAATAGTAAAGAAATATAAACGTAAAAATGAAATCTGAATAGAATTAAGTAACATATACAATCATAAGAATATACATATAAATTTCTATAAAATACATACATATAAGATTAAGAATTTTTTTAATTAGATATAAAAATAAATACAAAAGATAAATACAAAAAAAAAGCGAAATAGTGTGAGCTAAAGCATAGTGTTTAAATTTAATTCGTGTCTATTCGGTGTTTTTATTTGCCTCTCACAAACGCGATCTGTTATAATATAATACTGATTATTGATAATAGATAAAGATAAAAAATATTTCCTTGCTTTGGTATTTTTAAAATTATCAAAAAACCATAATGTTCAGTTGAGAATATTATAATCAATTATCGCTTTTTTATAATGAAATCATATAGTTAATTTCTAGATGCTTGTCTGTAGCTACAAAAATTACGACCATTAAAAAATGAAATATTTCCACAGTTTATTTGAAGTAAGAAGCAAGTTTCCACATTGAAAGTAAGTAAAAAAATCTTACAGAAAACCAGGAATACTTTAAACTTATAAGAAATGGAAACCAAATCGTAACGCCTAAATTTAATACAACCCAAATGCAGAACCACTATATTTAAAAAGCCATTAACTACTACAATAATCTTCTTATCCAGACACGCATATCAATTTTTTTAGCAACAAATTTAAAAAATTCAAACCTTCTTAAAATCATAAATCCTTTAAATTTAAAGCTTTTTTCAAAATACTTAAATATAATTCATTATCTAATTATCTTCTGTGACCACCCACATTTACCTATATGTAAAAGAACTGAGACTCCGTTATCAGACTCAAGAGGTTCTCTTCACTGATGAGGTTCAAACAAAGTTCAAAAAAAGTCAATTTAAATATGTAAGATTTATATTTGTACCTTATATTAAATTTAAAAAAAAGATTTTCAGATTAAATACTTTTTTTTTAATAGAGATGCGAACACGGAATACGTGTCAAATCAATATTCTTACTATTTTCAAACTAAGCTAAACGCTTGTGCTATGAAAAGAGGACTAACTTGCTGGTCTGGAGTGAGGTTCGAACCCGCGAACTTTGGATCACCTAACCTAACCACACTAACCTAACCACAGGACTAACAAGCTACTGTAACATTAACTTTATATGGTGCTCTCTGGTGTAATTATATTTACACAGCTTATTTCCAGATCAGAAAATGATTCTTTTCAGCGCTCAACTTTTACGTAAATTTACATTTAAGTGTCCAAAAATAAGTCAAGGGGCCAAGGTTTATTCCTTAATTTTCGAATTTTTCAATCAAAAAAAATAAATAATAATAATACTTCTGAAGAACACACGTAGAAAATATTTTGAATATTGAAAAAAATGTAGTACTTAATGACTTAATTTCTATCGGATTTTTCTCTCATGAGAGCATGAATTTTTCCAGTGTTCTTTTAGTAAAATATACATATATATAAAATATACTATGAAGATAATACATTCCTAATCTCATGCTAGTAGGTACTAATGTTTAGAGTTTAATTGCGTCTCAAAATGCAGAGTTAATAAATGAGAGTGTAAGGATTCCAGTAATTTATTGATACACAGTATATTGCAGCATACTTGATTCAAGCTTGTTTGAGGTTGTATGGACTGCCAGTCCTAAATTTGCAGCTCTATACTATGTTATTAATGTATTGTTTATTAAGGGATTAGATTTTATTGATTGAATATGGATGGTGAAATAAGTAAGGCATATTACTCATTCGTTTATTTAATATCGTGACGCACAAGAGTTAACGAAAACCTTCGACGTCATAGAGGGTTAGGGGTTCTCGCATATATTGGATATATTTCCAGAAGAAAAGGTGAGTATAAAAACTCGCGATTACAGGTAAATTTGAAGAAAAGCGAGCTAGAAAAGGTCTCTGATAAAATTGATAGATCTATAACAATCGCTTTGACTAACCTGAAGTCTTAAATTCCACATACTTTCTGTCTCGCAGAGTATGCGGATTATTGCTCACCCACAGTTGCTCGCCGACAATTGAGCGTTAGGAAAGTTACTCGCCAATTGCGTGATAGCATTTTTTAGTTTTTTTCACATAAATATCGATAATATGGATTAAGAAACAAATTATTTACAAACAAACTTCGTCAACCTAAGTATTTATATAGATGAAGTTGTGTTAGATTAGGTTATCTGGTGGCGAGCAACTTCCCTGGCGAGCGATTTCCCGACGAGTAATATTGTGGCGAGTAACTTTCCCGGCGAGTAATATTTTGGCGAGTAACTTTCCTGGCGAGCAGTTGTGGGTGAGCAACTGTTAGCGAGCAATTTTCAAGTAATCATCTCCAAGAGATGTATAAGAGCACCACTTTCTCTTGGATCATTAGAAAACTGACTACGGCAAAAATTATAAATTACACTTACCTATAACACGACTTTTGCATATTCAGACATAGTTTGCTTAACTGTTATAACAGATATACTTACTGACTGTTTTTATACACTCACACACACACTCACACACACGCACACTCAAATCGACTCAATACTTGATTTATAACCCAACCGAAACTTATTTCCTTTTCCCAGACGTATCTTGAAATTGGTAGCCATATTAAATACTTACTTTAGTATTGGCTGTCAAAAAGATTACACGCGTTTTGGCGATACTGACAATTTTCGTCTAATGGAAGAAATATAGCATAGATTTGATACCCGATGATTTGATATCCGAATTAGTCAAACATGGCTCCCTGCAACTTCTTACTATTCCTTAAGGTGATAGGACAATGTAAGACGAATATAAAGAACCTTGAAAATTCCGCGTATTTGTATTAATGAAAATTGATTTTTTTATTCAATCTCGTGAAGAAATCTCCTCTTTAAACGCGTAGACTTACAATTTATTTTGACGAAATGAAATAATGTAAACAATAAATAAAAAATTCAGCAAAATTAACTAGTCGTTACGTTATTTTTAGAGGTTCATCATATTATTGTAATAGCTTAAAAATTGTATTTATTAAAATGTATTTTTTGTCTGAAAAGCTACGTAGGATTACAATAGATTATCATGTTAAAATGTTTGGGGAGCACTGCCACAACAATTTCACTAGGCAGCTGCTGACCGAATTGGCCAAATTGTTTTATTTACATTTAATTTATTTTAAATCATCCTGAATATTTATTATCGGCCTCATAATGAATACGTTCCGAGGGCCGGCTATTTCCCATTTGCTTTTACCGGCTGAATTTAAATTACGGTTGAAATACACCGAATGATTTTGTGAATGTCGCTCGAGTTCTGACAAAGCTGCTCGCTCTCCTGTGAACAAGGAACTCATGCGAGGATTATGAGGAGTACTGAGTGAACTATAAACGTCCTGGTTTAGAAATTGTAAACCGAAGCCGTAAAGATTATCTCTCCTTCAGGACTGCTCCAGGTAACGCGGTAATGTGGTAATTGACTAAATATGAATAAGTATTTATGATATTATGTTTATCTAAGCTCTGGATTTTGGGTTGTATATGTACTCGTACATAACAAATTTAATCGTAATAATATTAAAGTGCTTTAAAAATGCCGAAAATACATTTATTTCAAGTACCTTAGTAGTTTAGTGTTTACGACACTTAGTAATTAAGGAAATAGTCAAGGGCTCGACCTTTATCCAGGAGACTAGAAGTTAGTCCTGTATTCATAGCAAAACGTTTGGTTTCATTTGAAAATAGTGAGAATGTGATACGTATGCCATGTACGCATTAATTTTTTAAAACATTTTCTAAGGGGACCCTTTTAACATTAGCAATACTTACCATATATGGCAGAAAATGGATAATAAATATACAAAATTTTTAGATAAACTTCCGTAGAATTCTTTATTTACATATTTTTTTCATTGTTTCAGTTGATAACGCAACTTTGTAGATTGACATTTTTAAAAATTCATACATAAATGATGATAAAAATGGATGATGGAAAGGTTTTTTCGAAACATATAGGTGTATAATATAATAATAACATCACTTTTTTCGTACAGGTATGTTATACTGTTTTGTACAAAAAAATTATACGTCATTAAAAATAAAGAACGTTACATTCGTATCTTATTGTGTTTAAATCCTGTATGTATTGTTCTCTGTATAGCAGACAAATAATAAATATTTATAAATTATTATTTTATCTATTCAAGATCAATTATGTTCAAATTTAAAATAACATTAAATAAACTAAACAAAGTAAACATAACAAAATCAAAACTCCAGGTAGGTAAAATACGTGAAATATTTTTTTTGCATTATGTGTAGATCCGTGCCTCAGTGTTTTTAAGTGTGGCATATTTAAAAATATATATAAAGCTAATTTTAAATCTCAATAATGAAGACGTTTACTTAATGCGGTTAAAAGAATGCTAAGAAATCTTTGTGAGGCAATTAAACTGACTATTTTCCTCAGGGTCAAGTGTCTTTGATTTGCACAGCGGTCTAAAATGTAATTAATTGAGGAATCTCTGGAACATTTGACATTCAATATTACGTTTAGTGTTTTATATAAGAATCCATACACGAGTAAAACTTGCAAGCAGGTTATGAATAAGATAGGTACGTGTTAAAATACATTTGTATGGCTTTATAATATTATATTGAACAGAAATTGAGTAAAAAATTAATGAAAGTAAAGAAAATATCCCGAATTCAAAGGAGAAACTGTAAAATTTTATATTCAGGGCTGACAAGAACGTTGCGCGTTTCTCGCGATAGTTTATTAAGTTTTGAAGTAACTTTTTCTTTCACTAGAGTCTTTAAATCTTTTCGTATCGTTTTAAATTTATTTCGAATATTACACTTTTTTTAGTTTCTGACTCAGCATAGTATGACCCAGTATTTTAAAATTAATAGTTTCAAGTTAATATTACAAGCAGGTATAGGTTTTTAGCTCTTAGTTTTAAAATTAATCATCATCGAATTCAGAAATTTAAATTCTTGTAAACATTAATATTTTAGAAATTTTGTCACGAGATTGGGGCGATGGGAGACAAATGAAACAATAGAAATTAAATAATATAATTAAACACTAAAGTCACTGAAAACGAACATAACTGGGGCACCGTTCTTTAATTCAGACTATTTTTACACTTAATAGATAGTAAGTAGGTTCCAATGGTCATTTGTCCCTGCGCCTTGGAGGCAGAGAAGGGGTTTTGGACGCCTCCCCGTCCCGCTCACATGAGTATCAGTGGGGCGGTGAGTACGGCAACTTTAGCATTAAAAAAATGCTGAAAATGGGTGGCCAAAGTGTATGGCCGATAAGGGAGCCATTGCTCATAGAACGACCCTGGGTGTGTAGTGGGTCCCTCTTTTGCGCTTGCGTCGTGCGCGCATTTTCATGCTCTCCATTTTCGAGAAATTTCCGATTTATTCTCATGTATTCCAGACACTACCAGTACTTTCCAATTCACTGAAAAACTTCCAAAATACTTTTCTCAATTACGCGGAAATTTTTCCGTTTCTATAGTCTCGTGAAAATATTTACAATATTTTATATTAGGTGTAATATAATTAATATAATTTATTGCAATTTTTGTTTCATTAGCCATCTAGGTAAATTAATTAACATTTTTACATAATAATTCAAGCACAGTTGGTAGTGGAAAATCGGTCCATCCTGATATGCATCAGCTCTCTCTATTTGTATATCCAGTGAATTTCGTACCCGTCTTCTTAAGTATCCTCAAATTTGATGGCTTTCGAAATAAATATGCGATGAGTGAATTTTGTATTTCCCATCATCCATCTCAAAAACTTTTCCACTTCCCTCCCATGAGCCCCCTTACTTGAAAAATGTGACTTTGAATAACTCCACGTAAGGGTGAAGAATATTTTTTGAATCAACATTTTCTTTTTTGAAAATAATGAAAGCAAAATGGATTCATAAATATTGTAGCAAGTTATTTTTAGTAAATTTATACAATCAATTTTACGTATCATTACGTGAGTCTTATATTAAAAACCAACTACATAAAGTAAATAATTATTTTCTTTTGTAATAAAAATTCAAAACATAAAAATTTCTATTACCTGAATTCATAGAAAGATGATGTAGTTTGTGGGGAAATGGTCCTAATGATCTGAAACGATTAACGAAAATTTTGAAACAAATATATTAAGACGATAATTTTTATGTTAAGGATCTATATTATAATTGCTTCACAAACGTAGCACACATTAAAAACGCTGCCTTTGCCAGATTAAAAAAATAACCAAAGCGTATAAAAAAGTTTTAAAGAATTGAGTTGTACAAATTAATTAAAAATATATTTGCATAATATTTACTGTGTATAAATATTATAGATACAGTTTTTAATGTAAGATTCACTTTTAGAAGAAATAAATCGATTTTTGTATTTTCTTACATCAACTTTATTTTTTCTGCTGGGGCTGGGAAGTATATTTTTGACATTTAATTTCTAATAGCTGATAGCCGCTTGCTTAACTGCTTGTTATTTTTTAATACTATAGTAGGTATTATGTACAATTATCGCAGCGAATCATATCACGTAATTATCCAGGCTTGATAAAATCAAATAAATGTTTCATGAACTCACCGGGAATCCAACCCGAAACCTTCAATGTGATAGGCCGCGAGTTTAAGATTCAGTTTTTATCACCCTGATAAAAAAAGTTTATTTTCTGAAACCGGTAAGCTTTGAGTATATAACATACATGAGTAAATACAAAATTTATTTTCTTAATTTTAAAATTAGTAATACATACATATATAATTGTTCTCATTACAAAACCCCTAAAAGAGCTTTTTTTTCAAAATGGTAGAGCAACGCATTAACTTGTGCCAAGAATCTTCATACTGTGCAATCTTAAGACGATTTTTTAATTGAATAAATACTCTCGAATGTACCCACCCTTTCACATAACTATTATTAGCGTGCTTACTCTCGAATCAGTTCCTTTCAACTATATATACCATGAATATAGTGTAACATTTTTTTTTTACAAAAAATGAATTAAAATATTTATTTTATCAGTCTGAATTTTAGTATATTATACAAAATAAAGTGGAAATATTTTAAAATTTAACCGTACACGAATGAAATCTCCTGTATACCTTTATTATAATTATAATCTTACAAAGTATGTAATTTATATAACCTTTATTACCTGCATAATATTAGGTACGTAACAAAATTATATTTTTGAAGGTTATAAATATAATTATGTAAACAATCGTCAAATAAAACAATTAAGAGATTATTAACAAACAAAACAATATCAAAATTTAGCAAAATATTTGTTTATCGATATTGGGAAGTAAATGTTGAACAAATCAATCTTAAATTCATAATCGAACATATTGACGGTCATCACCTGTACTGTAAAATTTGAAATTTTTGATTTACCATCTTAAACCATCCCATTTCCTCTATATTTTCAGTTAGTGATAATTGCTTTTTTGAAATAAAAATCATTTTTTAACATTATTTGAAAATATGGAGTAAATTGTGTGGTTTAAGATAGTTAAACAAAAATAGATTTTATGCAAACTCGACTATTTACGTATGGACCGTCAACATGGCACATTTAGCATCAACTTCAGCCAACTAAATTTATTTATAATAAAAACTTGTTTAATAAAAATATTATGATTCACATTCTAGTAATGAATCGACCGACCAATGATGTCTCGACTCGAGCCGTGCTTCATTTCACTTACAACAGGGTGCTAGTGAAACAGCACGGCCGGACCGGTACAGCGCGCCTGCACTTTTGGTAATTCTGGGACGCACGGGCCGCTATTCTCTTTTAAAAATATTTTTTGTATCGATACTGAAAATTCCGGGATTGAGGTTTTTTTATTTTTTTCAACACAATACATGACCAGGGATTGTGATTCCGGGATCTCGAACGTTTTTCTGGTCCCGTAATCTAGAGATCATAATTCGTAGTAATGTATTTTGTTGAAAATCAAGAATTTGGTCCGCGTTATAGCATCTCGTATGGCGATATATAAAGTATTAAAAATTTAATAAACCATGAACGATAAAAACAATTCTGTAATTATGCTATAGATTTAACATGTTAATTTAACGGCAGATACACCTCCAATTGAACCATGTTTGTTATTTATTTTTTAATTACCGCTAAATTTTTGTAATAAACAGTAACACGTTTTCAGTGTTTTCTTTGTTTTTTAATATTATTAGGCATTTTAAAACTAATTTTATTGGTCAATAATTGGATTTAAAATTTATACCGCCTTAATTATGAAATTATATATTTATTAACAATTGACAACTCCGTGATAAAGGACTGAGGGACCCGCGCTAGTACTAGCGTCTAGCAAGCTAGCACCGGTGAACTATGATAAAACGGAAGTTTACAAATTTTTGGTGCTGCGTTTTCTGTTTAGAATTTCGAGGTATATTTTAATTTATATAAACTAAATTTAAATATTTTGAACATGTTTGTCACTAATTACATAATAATTAACCCAATGAACCCTAAAGTTTCAAGGCAGCCGTATCATCTGCAGCAGCCACCCCCGGAAGGAGTGGAGAAGACGTGCCAGAGAAGCGCATTAAACACTTGCCAAGAATCCGCGCATAGTTCATATTTTTCTGATTAATTATATACTTCCGAAACCCCCACCAGCCCCCCCCACGTAACATCCCCCACGCAATGACGCGAATTCCGCCCTAACGCGAGGCGAGCCCCTATAGCGGATTCATATGAAAAAGCGGAAAATCGCACACAAAGCCGACATTCTCATGGGAATTTACAAAATATTATTTTTCGTGTATGGAGCTCGGCGTCACTACTCGTACTTCATTCCTCGCATAAATAAATGCGGATCAGATTTTTAACAAAAAATCCATTTGAATAACTCATTCGCGTTTTTCCCCACATTGTCTTTGAGGTTATTTGAGATAAAAAATATCTTTTTATTTTATTTTTTAATCATAAATATTACAATTTTTTCTAGTAATAGCACGCAACACTTGCGTTATCCACACTCAAGCCTCTTTTCGTGAGTGCTCCTCGATTGTTGAGAGAATACGATAAATATCTGATTTACCTGGGCATCTTTATTTCTGGTCCATAATTGAAGGCGTCCCTATAAAAATGTATACATAGTAAATAAGATCACAAAGTGGTTTTATTGTTTTAAACTTGTCTATAAAATAGTATGCACTATGCGCGATATTTTATTTTACGTGATTTCAACTCAATCTTACCGAAATTCGAACTCAAAAGGGTAGCTAACGTGTCCATATAAAAGTGTCTATATTAATTTAATTAACAACATGAATGAATAAAGAAAACGGTAAAATAATGGTAATAATCCGCAAGTGAATATTATAAAAAAAAACACTGAAATTTTATTATTTATTACACCACGTGTTTTTTCTCTCTCCTGTAAAATTTTGTTTTTGCATACAGACTCATTTTACAGGGATGCCTTCAATTATATTATTTGCTGATAACCTTAAAATATACTATTATATCCGTAATTAGACAGATTGTTCCGTATCAAAACTGTATTTGAGTTTTTTGCAAAACTGTTGTGAAGACAATTTACTAAAATTAAATATAGAATTTAATTAATTATTAAATATAGAAATTTAACTCCAACATTAAATAATAATAGTCTTAATAATGTCCAATAAGAAATTATTACCACCATAAGAGACCAAGAAATAATTTTTGATAAAAGTTTATCCTTCATCTCACATATCAATGAAATAGTAAATAAGGCACTTAAAATGCAAGGTTTCATATTGATATGGTAAAACAACTAAATTTTCTACCTGCCATAAATATATGTCATACGTTAAAAATTTTGCTCAATTTCGCTAAGGACCTCAGGGTCCTGAAAATCTCATACTACCCAACCGAAAATGTCAGCCTCTTTCTGGCAAGACTTAATTAATACCCGTAAAACAAAGGTAATTTCATTCCTCACACCCCTAGAATCCCGAGCACTGTTTATGCATAAGTTAAAAATAAACTTTAATTATATTATACTTAACCTTGCAAGGTAAAGTATTTGAGCAAGAGCCCCGGGCAATAGTTATAAATACAAATACTTAAATCATTGTGTATCTAACCACGCGAGGTTTATTATTTGAGCCTATCAATAAACAAATATTAAACTTTTAGTGCTGAATAACAGTTCTTTAAAAGCACACAATTAGTGATGAACTTTTCTGAAAACTAAAGTAAGATATTTACATTAAGTGGATGAGACTTGTTGGCTTATTTGGGGCTGACGAGTTTGAGAATAATTACGCTTTTGTAATTTTATGGGCTTAATAATAAATAGGTTAACATTTATTTAAATGAGTTAAAATAAAATGTTTAAAAATTCGGAATATAAAAGGAAAGAATCTAAACCAAAAAAATATTTTGTAACCTCCGGGATATGAAATCAGAATACTTCCATATCTGGAAAGACGCTCCAAAATTGCAATTTCACAAAAAACATTTTGTATTATTATCATTATTATTATTTAAAACATTGTTTATTGAATCCGCAGCAAATAAAATGAGCGATGATGTAAATTGACAGGAATATGGATAGGTGATGGATGGGGTAAATGAAGGTGATTCTTAATGTAAGGAAGCTCGACTCTCCTGCCGCAGAATCTTCGTTTTCATCCAGTGATTGAGAGATATCTACATACCTGATGGTGATCGGAACTGAAGAAATGTTCTGATATCATCAAGTGGTGACGACATCTCTTTCCGAAGGTGCTGGAAGATTTTTGTGCCTCTTGCACTATCGAGCGATATTTATAACTTTATAAATATCGACGAAAAAATTTGGGTAGGAAAAGGAAAGTAGAGGGGTCGTGACGTAAATGCCACCAGTCAAACCAATAATATGTGCCAGTGAATGTCTACACAGCGAATTACTAAATACTTTAACGTCAAGTGGCTTTGATACCACTGTACTAGTCTTTGTCAATATAGATGCATATCAATTGTTATTGTATGTCCGTCTTAATAAAGAAGATATAATGGTGTCGAAACTAGTCGACGCTTAGAATTTACAATGTGGTTTACACAAAATTTGTTAGTTTTTTGAAAATAATTTTTCCAATCACATTGTTATTACTAAAATTCAATTAATGACAGCCTTTCAGTATCGCCATAGAATAAAATGTTTTTTTAGTATCAGAACTGGTTTTATGACAGGCCTCATAACGAAAAGAATACGCTTGAATATGTCTCTATCAAATGCTCAAGCAGCCTTATCCCACAAAAAAAAATCGTAAAAGAAACTTGATATACTCGTTACCATGAGTACTTATTTATTGAGTACTCATAAACAACACTTTAAATATTGCATCTGAAATTTAAGTATGTTACAAAACTAAATGTATCTCGTTGGCAGGCTTAATAGAATCAAAAAAGGGATTCACAGACGTTTTGGGCATGTACAGCGAATGAATGAGGAAATAATGGTCAGAAAGATATACGATGCGAGTGTTGCCAGCGTCAAAACGGAAGGGCGGCTGTGTAAGATATAGCGTGACCAGATTAACCAGATACTGGAGTACGATCCTGTTAGGAGCCTAAGTAATTGTCGATTTGTAAGCAAAACGTGTGAATAGGCGAAAGTTGTGTGTCAGGACAAAAGAGCGTGGCGCTATATCCTTTCCGACTTCCCCCGCGAGGAAATGGCGTGAGTGGCACGTAAATAATTTTTTTGTAAGACAAAACTTATTATCATTTAAAAAATAAAACACGCCTTGTGTGACCTACACCTGATCTACCCTGACCTACACAAAGTCAACCTACACAAAGACTACACTGAATGACCTACATAAAGTCGAATGCTGAGCAATCGTTTTCTAAGAAATTAAATATTAAACTTAAAAAAAATGTAATAAAACTCATTTTTCCTTTCTCCTATCTTTCTTCCAAGTTAATTATAAACAAGAGTGTAAGTACTATTTATCTTCAGTCAGGTAATTTTGAAAATTTGTTTCTGCATACCCGATCAAGAGTAACCTAAATTGAACGTGGTTCTGCTTAAAGTATCCAACCCACAAACCTCAATACGACATATTTATATGCTGGAAGCATAGTAATACTTTTAATTGTTTTATTTTATTTTATTAAATATCCTGTTCAGATCATTTTTTTTCCTTTGTCTATAATAGAATTAATTAACACCATTATTAGATTGTAAACATTTAATTATTACTATTACTTAATTTTAATTGGCAATAATATTGATTCACAAATTTTATATAAATACTAAATATTCTTGAACATTATACTACTGGAAGAGCACTGTCTGCTATAATACAGTAAACTACTATTATAGTAGGCAGGGCATCAAATCAATTGTAGTTTTTACTTGCTGCCAAGACTCTCAGCAACAATGAAAAAAGCTTAATTTAATTTTGTAAACACTATAAAATTGTAAACTTTGTAAAATTGTAAAATTGAATAAATTGAAAAAAATTGAAATTGAAATCCAAACCGTGCTACAGTTATTTGCAAATTCATAATTTTTTTAACCTTCATGACGGCAATCATCGTTAAATTAACTCAAAAAACGTTAAATTTTGTTTTATCACTTTTAAACATTATTTATTATTTAAAAATGATTACACTTTATATTTCTCAAATATAAATAGCTTCGTCTCTGTGAGACTTCAATAATTTATCTTTGATTAATTAATCATCCCTCTGGGGATCATATCCAGTATCTGTGTTCTTAGAACAAATTAGGTTTTTGTAGATTAAAATTTTTAGATGCCATTTTCCCAAATCCATGTTTTTTTAGGATGGACACTTAACAGATCTGCGTCCAATTATCAGCAATTTTTTGAATTGTAGTTGAATTTGACCCATGAAAATATTCATCGTAAGAATGACATTTTTCTCGGCACACTCAATATACGGCGTTGTAGCCAGTATGCCGTATTGGTTTTGAATGGTGATTAAATGTATGCGAAAAGTTCACCCGTGTACTGCCATTGTGCACCGGCTAACAAAGGGCTGAACAAGGAAGTAATATTTTGTATATACAGTTGTCAATGAGGGGCTTCGAGAAAGGAGCAGACATAAATCATCCGTAGAGAGAAATATATTTCTTTGTCATACAACAGTTCTCGTTTCAATATTCCTCTCTCGCCTCCGTTTTACGATCCGCATGAACGTAATAAAAAATAAGGAAATATTCCAATTTACGATCTTGCAGTAAAAAATAATATCTAGAAAAGCGTAAAATTCACCCCCGTTGGATAGAATGGCGCAATGTAGATTTACAAGTATTTCATTATACGCCAAATGCATGCTTAATTATGAAGATGGTTATTAAAACCACATCCCGTGGTGGATTCAAAAATGTTAATATCTGTGAGGCTACTATAATGAGTTTCTGTGAAACATTCAGAAAAATTATATTTTCAATTTTTTTTTTTTTTTTTAAACATTTACATTACAAACACAAAATTTAATTCGTAAATGTTATAATAAGTTAGAATTATGTAAGCATATATAAACAAAAGCAAAATTTAAACATAATACATAAAATCATTCACATCAAATGTGGAAGAGAATCCTGCTTCGGAATACCTACCCTCTCGGAAACATGGAACAGATCGATAGTAATATTGTTCACCATAGCAGAAGCTCTTCCAACAGGCATAACCATTGGTAGGTTGGTACTGTATATTGGAATGTGAAACAATCTATGCTGACGCTGTCTTAGGTAATTATCGGGAACATACAAACCAATGCTCCGCATAATTCAGGATTGTCGATCATACCGCGCAACAATCGATAAAAATGCATAATCAGTTACACATCCCTTCTTGTCTCTAAACTTTTGTAGCCAAGCATACCCTGGAGGAACTCGTTTGACTAAAGCCAAGGATAATACTCGTACTCTCTCATGTAGAGATATCTTAGAAACTTTTTTTGTTCTTTCTCTATCATAAGTGAGTACCAGAGGTGAAGCTATTATTTATTCGGAAAATATAAATGGAAGTGTTTATAAGGTGGTCCAGGGCTTGTGACCTGTTTGAGCTGGCTAAAGTTATCACTTATACACAGTGCAACGTTCAACAATTCCACCCTAAGAACATCCGCAAATTTTCAAATTTTTGAATTTTGTATGTATATGTTCTAAATCAGAGACATCTATAGTCCTTCCTATGATATAGTTTATTTAGAATTAGACATACCACTATATTTTTAAAATATTATAGTTTCTTTCAATGACTTTCTGAAGTTCTACCGGTAGAGAATTAATTGTCTTTAAAAAAAAATCAGTAAGTCGATGTTGACCATCACAGATGGTCCTAGTGTGATATTAGAGTAGAAGGCATATTTGTACATACAGAGTACAAACAATTTTTTAATGATGACGTACACAATACGCTTTTTGTGATAAAGAAATCATAAATAAACTTCAGAACAAAATACAAAGTATTGGATGCGTATGGAGTGATTATAATACCTTAATAATAACATTTTTCATTACAATAACATCTCAATAATAAAGCAAGTTTTTTTAAATATTTTATCAAAATATGTATTTATATTTCATAATTCATAGATTTTCTAAGATGATTATGTTTTATATGTTCTTGTATAACTAGTAATAACTTTTCTGAATTCGTGAATCCCATCATATTCATGTACCGTTAAACTTCTTCACCCACTTGTGCCTTAATATAATAAAATGACTAATTTTGAATTTTTTAGAAATTAAAATTAATTTGAATTCGGGTATCATTGATTTAACTTTGCAATATACACATGACTTATTAATTATGATGAGAGACTTTCTCAAAATTATAGTAGTAGTTAATAACTCATATTGTTCGCGTATTAAAAAATATTTTTTTTTTAATTGAACTCGGGTATTTATTTGCTTCATAATATAACTTTCACTAGCACTTCTCCTCTCCTCACAATAAATCCGGCTCATTTCTTCAGTATCTAATCAATCCATTATTTGTATTTCCACCAGTCATGATCATATTTCACCTGTCAATGAAAGATTCTGATACTGTTAAAACTTGAGTAGTAAAATATAAAATTATAATTAAATTCATTATTAAAGAACGGAGGTAACATGATTTATGTTTTTCGCCCAATTTAATAACCAATATTGTATTTGATCACACTGTTAATATTACAAAAGTGTACAAATATATGTAGCAGAGGTATAATGTATTATTAGTCTATTTATTTAAAATCTCACAGTACGTAGCTCCATAAAATATGAAAATATTGTAAAATAGGGGTAGGTGGGATGAAATTTATGATGTTTAAAATATTCAGAAATGTGTTTCAAAAATATTTACAGACGAAAATCTTTTTTCCTAACAGCACTGCAAAAAAAGAATGAAACATAATAAAAAGAGAAATTTTTGGATAAACAAGAAAATAATACCTTAAAAATTGCTAATTACCAGGCTGTAATAATAATTATCAAGTCTCTTATTGTCTAGTGAAAAGTGCGTAGGACTATAAATGGATTATTAGTAATTTTTGCAAAAAATGTAAGCTTTTGTTTCAAATTTAAATATTTTCTTAAATACATTTAGGAGTTCATATTAGTACTTTGTTTTTATACCGTCTAAATCTTAATTTTTTTTTCTCATTTGTAAATCTTTAATTATTATTGGTCATATACTGATTGAGATGAGATGAGGCTACAAAAATGGCAAAAAAGAAAATGAAAATTCGTCCGATAGGTGGGCGTATACATTCTTTCCGGGGGAAAAGAAAGGCACGGGGTATTTTCCGGTTTTGGATTACTACACGTTGCAGTTACTCTCCGAGCACGGAGAGTTCAGGTTGAAGATTTTATTCCTTAATTTCTCCGCAAAATCATGGTGAACCTGTAGCCGGGTAGTCCAGACACTGGAACACATCCTCTGGGAATATCAGTTAGTGAGGGATGCTCGAGAGGACATGTTAGAAGGAAGAACTGGACTCGGTGTGCTTGAGGCTTTCACTGCTTACAAGGACATCGTTTAAACGAAGTCCAGGTATGCAGTGCTTCCGGGAGTTCGTTAGAGCGTGGGTGTCTCGCTGGGAAATTCAGAGGAAATCTGTGCGATCTCGTTGTGTTTATCGGTGATCTACTGAGGAGGAATTTCCGTCCTTTTTGTATAATGGAATTCTGATCGTCACTGGATGAAGATCTGCCGATCCTGGCTTCCCTTTCCGGATGTCACCTTTGTTTTTTTTTTAATTGCGTTTTCACCTTTCCTCTTTAAAGGGTGTTTGATTTCTCTTTCTAAATTTAATTCCATCCACTCCCACTGCCACTGCAGTGTCTTTGTTTTTTCTTTTTCTTTCGTCTTGACTATTTTTATTTCAATTTGTATTTAACTAACTTTGTTTCTTTCCGGTTATATTTAACTATGTATTTTAATTATTTATAATTTATAATTTTTATCAATGTCTTATTATTATTCAAGCCATGTAAATTTCATTCGTATTTACTTAATTTTATATTTTTTATATAACATTATTGTTTGGTTTATATTTCATATTTATTCTAATTAAATTTTTATTATATTTTTTTACCCCATTTTATATTATGTTTTGTATTCTGTTTATGTATTTATTTTATTTACTAAAGTTTCAATTGACGGACAGGGTATGGTTTTTGATATTCGGCCGTGCTGCCTCGCGCTGATTTATACAACCAACACGGTTTTGCTAATTCACGTAAAAATGTCTATTAGGCGAAAAATGAGTAGGACCGATATGGGAACTTTTGCTCATAAAAAGGTGCCGAGTAACTTGTTTCATTTTAAAGGCTTTAGAATATTTTCAAAATAATTTTTTCAACCAAATACAGCTTCGTCACTTGCTAACAATATCTTCGCGTTGATTTATCAAAAACCATTTTTATTAAAAGTGAACCACGTTTTGATAAATCGAATAAAAATCAGAAACAAAATCATATTACAATAAAAAATATGTAATTGAAAATCTACATCCCTCAGTGCAGGAAAAGTTTTCGGGAAATCGGGTCCTAGAAGAAGGAGAATATCACGGCTGAAGAACCTGGGGCAGCGAATGTTTGGCCAGTCGACTGTAAACTTGTTACTTGCAAACTTTTCCGGGCTGCAGTCGCTACCGTCCGCTGAAGAACGGATAAGAGATGAGAAAAATAAATAAAATGTACTTTAGCGGTGGTAGGAAAATAGATTTTATGTAAACTTAATAATCAATCATAATATATAAAAAAGATATGAAAATATTTTTAATACTCTCAACTGATAGAACCAAATTTAAAGATTTTTCTCTCTTGGTCGGCAATAATATTTATTAGAAAGTGCATATAAATATATGTTTCTTCTTAAATATTTTGTATCTTTTAGTCTCTCCTTACTCATTTATCATGATTATAGATATATTGGATTGTATATTTTGTAAATTAACCATACCTATATACAACCCGTCAAAAATGACGGTACTCTTACATGTCAGTTCCTAAAGAATGAATATTTGTTTATTTATTATTTATAGAAGTAAAAAAAGGAAACAGACAAAATAAAGTTTTTTAAAATAAGTTACAGGCGTTATAGAAAGTTACGGACAGTCAGACAGGCCAGGAAATTATTCTTATTGGGATAAGTTTCTGTTAATAAAATAATGAAAGCCTGTCTCCCTGTATTAATAAATCACCGACGTATTTTAACCATTTTAAAAACGTCATTTAACTATAGATTTGTTTGATTTTATAATTATGAAAATCTCGGATTGCACGATTTAAACCCGTGCCGTGCAAACGGGCTTCCGGCGGACCTTCCGTTACTTACCTACTATAGTTACTATGCTTTTAAACTCGATCACGTGTTTTCTAATATTGAAGTGGTAATGAATAAATTAAAGTAATAATATTGTGCACGGTGACGTAAATTTGACAAGTACACGTTTTGACAGCTGTCTATATCACATGCTATTATGTGAATGTTATTGTCCGGCTTTCTATAAGGGTGAGACCACGAGGAACATTAATATTAGAATAA
>JADDOH010003373.1:0-14578 GCA_016648135.1 Agrypnia vestita | reverse complement strand
ATAATGTCTCTGTGACATAAATCCAGCACTGTTCTGAAAGATTTGAACAAACTCAAAATATTATGAACTAGTTCGTTCAAAGTTTTCTTTCTTTTCGATTACGAAAAACTCATCCGTTTCAATACAAGTTAAATAAAATTAAAATAAAAAAACTGAAGAAATTCCAATTTAAATCGCAAGGTTTTTATCATTTAATTTTACTTGAATTGAAGGGAATGAATTTTTCAAATTCAACATAAGTCTGAAATATTGAAAAAAAATGCAAAATTTGATGTCACTTACATCCATAGCTATTGATATTAGGTCATGGTTGCTTGAAACATTGTCGACTCATATTTAAAGCAGGAATCTACCTGCAAAGCATTGTAGACTAGCTCTGTTACATCCTGTATAAACAAATCAGATGAAACACAAAAAAAATGTATATTAAGCATTTAATGTGTTATTTTATTCAAATATTTACGTTTCTCGATCTTTTCCCAATATAGAAAGGCATTAGGGTTTTCCGAATTTGCCGAATATCTAAATAATTTTGATCATTTGACAATTTTGACAAAGTGGTGATTTGATAATAATACAGAGCCTCAAATTTTACACAAAAACGGAATAGGTTTGCGACTTTGCGACAAACAATCTGGAAGCATTAGAAATTAATGAAGCTGTCAATAGTAATGGCTAAATAATAGATAAACCAATAAATTTATTTAATTTGTATTCACGCTTAACTTCCCCCCCGTCTGTACTTAGATTAGTCTATATTATACTTGTCCTGATGAAGTTGAGACCAACGGAAACAAGTTGACGAATGTATAGTAATAAGTGGTTTAAAACTAAGTATTTAATTTTATTTTAAATTTAGTAGTCTTATTTTCATACCACAGGCGTAAGGATTACTTTAAAAACAGTAAAAGTATTGATGTGACACGTATAACGTGCGTACATGTCAATTTTTATTTCTCGTTACTTAATGTCTACAAAGATATTTAACTTCTTCTTTAAATATAGCAAATTTATTTTGTGGTGACATAATTATAATTTATATAAATTAACTTTGTAAACACCACTTTTTTATTCCTGACGAAGAAGCTAATGGCTTCGAAACATGTTGAATTTTTTCAATAAATAAGTGGTGTTTAAGTTAATTTATATAAATTATAAAGATATTTAATATTATATATTTATGTAACAACGCAGTTCATGTTGTTAACCCACTCTTCCGACAAGAGAAAGTTCCAGCAAGTTGAATTAGCTATTAAAACTTTTTCTTATTTCCAAAAATTATGAAGAAAATAATAATATATGTTTTCGAAGGATATATATTAAAGTAGTTTATCATATTTGTTATAACTACCAAGAAACTATTTTCTAAAATTGTTACTTCACAAAAAAAGAGTGTTTTCATTAAAAATAATAGCATATTATTTTTCTGTTTCACCGTCATCTTAAGACTACTTTATACAGTCAATCTTTTAAGAAGCTGGGGGACAAGAGGAGGTGGAAGGATGTCAGAAATAGCAGGATTATGTGCAACTTGTCTAATTATATTCCTGTACCAGGAAAACACGACTTGCAATTATTATTTTAAACAATTATGAAGACAGTGTTAAAACGCAGTTTTGATGTCATTCCTGGCTGCCTGCCCGTGCATTAATATCCTGGTAAGGAATCCTTTATGCAATTCTGGTTAAAGAGCACGTTTTAATTTCGGACAATTGACAAGATCGGAATAATCACTTCTATCAATGTTCTATCAATGTATAATGGCATCAGAAAATTAGTCACAGATCGCATCTAGGCATGAAATAGCATATTCTATATGGATAAAACTGACCTAAGTGTACCTCTTCTGCTTTCTCATCCGCTTCTATCTGGTGACATGATCACAACCAGTATCCTCCATTTATCCTAACGCGTCCTTGGAATAGTCCCTCGAATGCGAAGCCGTCCACTTTCAGATGTTTCGCAAGCAAGATAGTTTATTTTCTACCTAACCAATATTTTTCCACTTTTTTTCTTTTAAAAAAAGTTTGTAAAATGCGACATTTACCCCCATGAATCATTCGCCCAAATTATTTCATTTAGTGAATTAAAGATACGTTATAGAATTCTCACAGAGGCGAAGCTATTTGTATATGAGAACAGTGGATGGCTGTGAGCTGGCTTAGGTGATCACTCTACACAGTGCAACGTTCGCCAATCCCATCGTAAGAAAATCCACACATTATCCAATTTTTGGAAGTTCTTGAAAATAAATATTGTAAAGTTTTTATCATTTTATTTGACTTGTAAAAGCGAATGAATTTTAAATATTCCATATAAGTTGCGGCAGCTAGGACCCACTAAGGGTTGTAACGCTGAGGATGGATGGATATAAGTTACGATTGTCGGATTTTATAGATTTATACAGAAAGTAAGTCAGAAATATTGAAAAACATGCCAACTTTATGTCGTTTACCTCCGTAACGGTTGACATTTTACCCAAAGTGTAAAGATTGTATAGACTGTAGTAGATTGTGAAGTATTTTCTACTCAAAATTAAAGTTTTTGCCACTAGCTACGAGATACACCGACCAAACCGTGACCATTGTATCAAAAACTTTTGTGTCGTTCGAATACTGTTTTTTTCTATTTCTTCTTATCCTTTTTATCGCTTTCTACTCGATTTTCGGCATCAAAACAAGCAAATTCAGCAATCTCGCGAAGTCACTGATTTTGGCAAATATTTCTTCAGCTACTATTTCTTTTACGTTGGGCTTCGTTCGGGCGACGCTACGAAATGGAGTAATAAAAAATTTCCAAAAATCCAAAATTATACTACAATCAGGTTCCGTGTCTACCATATGCGTCGGAAACTCCACACAACTTACCAAGTTGCGTGAAAAAACCATTAAAAATTTGAAAAATCCAAAATTATACTATAATTTATTTTTTTTAAACGAAAATTTTATAGATCTTCTTGATCGTCGCCACGAGTCTGCTTGCAAAGTTTCAGCTCGATTGTATCACGGGAAAAGGGTTAAAAATCGATCCAAAGTTTTTTCGTCAAGCAAGCTAGCAAGCAGACGCCACGAGTTAAAAGAAAGGAAGTAAATGGGATATTGCTGCCTTTGCTTTTATACCCTACAACTAGTCTCACCCTGACCTCAAACAGATCTCTTTTTGGCGGAGGTTTCCTTCGGGTCCGTGACCTGCCGCGGCGCGCGGGCGGGATTTTTCTCGTCCGAACAGAAGAGACGGAGCGCCTCCCGGGCAGCCTGGCCCCCAGTGGGGCCCCGCTGTCTGGCGCGCCATTTTTTTCCGCTCGCCGTTTATTTCCGCCTTCGTCACTCCAGCCTCGGCCGGGCCGGCGCGGCCCCCCGCCAGCGCGCGCCCCGCGCGGAAAAAGAAAGGAAACGCCCCGAGCGCCGGGCGCCCGGCCCGCGCGGAGGCGTCCCTTTCCGCGAGGCGCGCGCGCTTTGCCGGCGCGGCCGCGCGCGCCTCGAGCCGGGCCGCGCCGCGGGAGCCACCATCTCCCCAGACGGACGGGTAATTTTTCGAAAGGTCCGGCGCGCCCGCACGCGGACGCCGGCGGGCGCCGCGCGCTTTCGCCGCGGTGCCGCCGGACCATCCGGACCGCCGGCTCCGCCCGAGACCCGGCGCGATGGCGTTTCTTCTCTGACCGATCGAAGAGTTCAAGTTTTGACGGCTGCTCTTAAAAAATCGAGGGTGATTAGATGATGAAGACTTTATTAAAACAGAATTTTGAGCAACAATAGCTCCTGCGAAGAAATCGGCTTCGTTCGTTCTGGTAGAAGATTCGACGTTTCTTCCCGACTGTTTCGGGTTTTGAATTTAGTAGTATCATTTACAAAAAATATTGAATATGTTACTAATAATAATAATTGGATAACTTATATAGCGCCGTTTTCGCGAATACTCACCTCAAGGACGCTTTACACAGAAAAATTATTATCTTACAAAACAACTTACTGCTAGAAAAGAAAAAACTTATTCACTAGGTGGCATGCAAGAAATGGAATTAAAATTGAGTACTATAATAGTTAGGAGTGCCTGAAAGAATAAGGTGTTTTCGCGGAGTGCACAATAGGAGTGGAAAACATTAGCTAGCGTTGTTGTGGTCAGATTCTATAGGTTTTTATAGGATTGTCTAAATAAATGCGTCTTAAGTTGTTTTTTGAACTGTGGTAAGCTGTCTGTTTGTCTCAGTTTATTAGGTAGTTTGTTCCATAACTTTGGTCCAGCCACCGCGAAAGCACGATCACCGAAATTAGTTTTGTGGACGCGATTTACTTCAGCTAACCTATTTGTATTAGATGTTGTGAAAAATTCTCAAAAAAAGTGTAAGAATAAGACGGTATATAACTAAAAATATAGAATACTATGATGCTCCTGCACTTAGATTATTGTTCCAGTATATTATTTATAAGCAACGAAGAAATTCTAAATAAACTTCAAATAGTACGAAACAGAGCGATGCGCATAATATTGAAGTAAAATGGGAGAACCAAAATAACAAAAATGTTGAATGCCCTAGGACTGAAACAGTAAATCAAAGAATGAAGTATAATTTATTGGTGCAAATAATTAAAATTAAACACGGATTAGTACCCAAATACTTTGATGAGAGGGTGAAGCTGAATAGGGACTTTCATTCTTACAATACAGGAGGAACGGAAGACATAAGACTACCAAAGAAAAATAAAAACACCTCACAAAATTGTATGATGTACAAAGATCTTAGAATCTTCGATAGCTTGCCAAAAGTAATTCAAAACACGGTGAATATAAGGAGGTTTAAACAGGAATGCATAAATATCAATAGTTATAGAGATATGCACTACTTCTTACTTATTTTTTGCAAAAAGTTGAACTATCATTACAGTATCTCACGTCGATTATGAAAAATACATTCGCTTTAATACGAGTCGAATAAAATGAAGAAAAAACTTGGAAAAATTGAACAAAGTCATTTTTTACAAGGTTTTTACCATTTTATTTAAGTCGTATTGAAGCAAATGAATTTTTCATAATCGATGTAAGTTACTGTAATGATAGTTCAACTTTTTGCAAAAAATAAGTCAAAAATATTGAAAAAAAATGCAAAATTTCGTATAGCATATCTCCATAACTATTGATATTAAGTCATAGTGGCTTGAACATTTTAGACTCGTAACATAGTCAGGAATCGACCGGCCAAGTTACTGCTGCTAGCTCTGGTACATATATATATATATATATATATTTTTTTTTTTTAATAAAAATAGAGATGCGAACACGGAATACGTGTCACATCAATATTCTTACTATTTTCAAACTAAGCTAAACGCTTGTGCTATAAAAATAGGACTAACTTGCTAGTCTGGCCTGAGATTCGAACCCGCGACCTTTGGATCACGAGGCGAGTGTCCTAACCACAAGACCAACAAGCTACTCTATATATATGTACATCACGCACCGATCATCGACCGGCCAAGTTCCTGCTGCTAGCTCTGGTACATATATATATATATATATATATACATATATATATGTTAGTTCTAAACTACTTTGGGGGTAACCCGCGTCAAATTCTGGTCGTCAGGGACCAGTCGTCTGTATATATATATATATATATATATATATATATATATATATATATATATATATATATATATGTACATCACGCAAATACGATATTTTGTCACTACCAGTGAAAACCCGCAATTGGCTTTTGTGTTTCACATTCTTTGTTATTTTGTTTTATTATATCTTGTTATATTATTATATAATTCTTAATTCTTAATTATCGTCAGCTGTTGGTTTTCCGAATAAATATAAATAAATAAAATTTGACGCAAAACGCTTCGTTCTGCGATACGAATAGGCTGTCCCCCCGCAACAGGTGACCGGACGAAATTGTCCATTAGCGAGTGGATACCTCGAGCAATTAAGCAATGTGAGAATATGACGAGTCCCATATCGGCGAGATGAGACAATTTGCATTCCTAGGCCGGCATAATTGACGACACGCCCGACCCGAGAGGTATGTAGATCGTCCGCCCGCTCGGCTCGCAGCGCCAGATCTAGACTAAGAACGGTACACGAGCTCGTCACCGCATTCCTGCCGCGATCGCTGCGGACCGCGGCGCGACACGACGCGACACGGCGCGACACGACGCCGCGCGGCAAACACCAGCGGCCTACCCGGAAGAAGGAAGAAATTCAAATTCAAATTCAAAATTCAAATTCAAATGTTTATTCAATGTTCAATGTTACAAATGTTTACAGTGTTTACAAAATTTAATGAAGCTTTTTTCATTGTTGCTGAGTGTCTTGGCAGCAAGTAAACACTAAATTGATTTGACGCCCTGCCTGCTACACTAGTAATTTACTGTATTATAGCAGACAGTGCTCTTCCAGTAGTATAATGTTCAAGAATATTTATTATTTATATAACATTTGTGAATAAATCTTATTGCCAATTAAAATTAAGAAATAGTAATAATTAAATGTTTACAATTTAATAATGGTGTTAATTAATTATATTATAGACAAAGGAAAAAAAATGATCTGAATAGGATATTAATAAAATAAAATAAAATAAAACAATTAAAAGTATTTAAAAAGATGACAGTAACAGTAAGACAGTAAGTGACAGTAAATGTTCTTGTAGGTATAGTATATTTTAAATTTAGTTTATATCATGGCTTTTAATAGGTTTTGGGCATGCTTCCTTCCCTTTTCATGCAGCCAGAGTTTCACTTTAGAAGAAAAATACGCGAGACTATGGCTACATGAAAAAAAGAAAGAAAAAAAGTAACCCATAAAAACCAAGTTTTTATTATACTCCCTTTCTTTGTAAAATATAACAACAATTAAAGACGAATTAAAACATATAACATAAGACTAAACTCGCAGTAATTTAATATATTTCTAAAATGTCAGATGTTTTGAGCTTTGATAAGACACTTCACGCTTTGTGTAGTGAAGTACTTATTATGCAGACCGACCGAATTTAGAAAATATTCCGCGACGTTATCGGGCCGCCGTTGCTAATCAAACTTTTCTAATGATTCCGATTTGAAAAAACCAATAAAATTTCTAAAAATCCGAAATTATACTATAATTATTAATTTTTTTAAACGAAAATTTGATAGATCTTCTTGATCGTCGCCACGAGTCTACTTGCCAAGTTTCAGCTCGATTGGATCACGGGAAAAGGGTCAAAAATCGAGCCAAAGTTTTTTTTGACGGCAAGCCGGCAAGCGAGCAAGTAGACGCCAAGAGTTAATATAAAGGGAGTAAAAATGCAATGCTAATAATTCGGAAGAATCTCAATACACGTATAAAGGATACCGCTTTAAAAAAATTCCAATCAAAAATAGACATATCATTAGTGACATCTGTGTTAAATTAGGGGGAATGAAAAAGCTTTGGGTGCCGGTCGCGCTAATGATTGTTACAACAAACATAATATGAAACGGGTCGTAAAAATTAAATATATCCAAAAATAGATAGATGTGGTATTCCATCATGGTGAATGTTACATTGTGTAAAGTAATCACTTAAGTAGTGATGGGTCCACTCTGTACTCACTACTACAATGTAGTACTACTTTACATTGAAGTGCACACTTCGCATGTTTTGAAGTGTAGTGCACACTACAAACTACAAACACCAAAGTTATTGAAAGTATAAACTTCAAATAGTACACTTCATTTCAAAGCGAACACTACAAAGTACATACACTTCAAAGTTATCGAAAGTATGAGAAACATACATTAAATAGTGAATTTTTTACGTGAAATTTTTGGGAAGTTGATGTAGCTAAATGAAGAAATCTTTGGAAACTGTAACAACCCCCCCCCCCCCCATGGTTTAAAAATTTTTGGGACCGAGTGAAGAAACTTTTGGGAAGTTGATGTAGCTAAATGAGATAAATTTGGCTGACAAACTTTTTTTTTTTTTTAGGTCGCCAAATGTACTTTGGATAAAATATCATCATTTCTCTTAAATATTTTTCTCGTTGACCTTTTTTTTTTAGCTCGCTAAATTTTTATTTGGGAAAAAAATATTTACTTCACTAGTACTACAATTACTTCATTTCATTACTTCACTTCATTAATATTACAATTACTTCATAACTTCACTTCACTTACTTCACTTCATTTACTTCACTTCATTTCGTAGTACTACAATTACTTCACTTCAGTTTTTACTACAATTGTAGTGTACACTTTGTAGTCTTCAAACTGGTGAACGTGTGTGTGTTGTAGTCTTCATTTTGAAATGTACTTTTTCCCTTCGCTACACTTAAGCCAACCGCACGATAGGTTGTGAGCACTATGACACCCAAAGACTTCCATACCTACTTTCCCATAAAAATATAATTTCGCCTGTATGAGACGTCTACAATATATCCTGAAAAAATGTAATTGTGCTCTTAGAGCACACAGACAAATATTGTTAAAATATAAACCGATCTTTAAAACGAGTTAAATATTGAAAAATACTACTTTTCAGTTGTAATCTAGTGTATACGTAAAAAAAATTGGAAAAAATATCAACTGTTCGAAGAATATTTTTTCTTCTTCTGTATGAAGGCTTGAACTTTGTGGTGACATTATTATTAAAATAAAACACAAATCACTTTGTTTTCACCACTATATTAGATTAAAAAATCTACATGTTTCGAGAACAATTTCTTTCCTTTCCTTTCTTTCTTTCCTTTTTACGCTTCAACAGGCCAGGAGGCCCAATTACAGAAGCGAAATACATCACAAAACACCCAGGCTTGAGTAAATCACACATATTAAATTATGATCCCGCCGGGAATCGAACCCGTAACCCTCGGTGTGAGAAGCCAGTGTCATTCCCACTGCGCTACGAGGGCCGCCAACAACAATGTTCTCTTCATCAGGATTATATATGTGGGGTATAAAAGCAAAGGCAGCAATAGCAAAAAAAATATTAACGCCATCGAGGATTTTTTATTTATAATGTAATGACATCTAGATTTTATAGGAAACAAAGCCTATCAATTTATAGATTTAAAAATGATTTTGGAAGGGATAAAAAGATACATTAAATCTAGAAATCAAAAGGTTTCAAATTAATAATCCTGGGTGACTGCATTCAAAACATTTTTTTTTTTTGCATATTGCTGCCTTTGGTTTTATACCCTCCATACACTGTAACGAAATTAATTGCGCCCTGTCCGAATCCCTTGTGGATTAACACTACAGAGTACTCTAGAACACCATGCAGCACTCCAGAATTATCTAAAACATTCAGGAAACGATTGAAACAGCCTGGAAGCGACGGGAACCTTCTCGCGAACACCAGAAACGTAAATAATGTTCCAGAGGATTCGAACCAACGTGTTTCGTGTAAAAAGCGGCGGGGCCAGTGAAGCAGAGTCATCATTTATTTCGACAAAACATTGTTGCAAAACAGTGTTTGTTACCCAGCGATAATAAAGTGACATAGCGTGAATTAAAGAACAGTGGTGCAGATTAACTCGTGTCTAGAGACTTTGTCAATTTATTGAAATAATTAATGACTAATTAACAAATCGCTTATTAATTTTTCAGTATTTTCATTTGTCTCTCAAAGTTACGTCAAGCTTTGGTGTATAAATCTATTTACGGTAAATAAATAATTATATAAATGCATTGTCAACATATTGCGATAATAACTTTGATGTCTTTAATTTCTCCCTCACTAGCACTTGTCTAACAACATTATAACAGAAAATGTCAGTCAGTTAACATGTGATGAGATTTTTAAATGTACGTTGTCGGAACATACTGCGCCTACGTACTGCGGATTACTCGACACTCTGGAAAGTGGTAATTCGAATGGGCTAAGAGCAAGGGCCGGAACCAGATCCAATAGCGTGGGCGCAAATGTTAATAAGTGTGCGGCCGCACGCCCGCACACCTTAGAGGCAACGGTGGTATTCCATCGGTTTCCAGTTCTTTCTGAAACATTCTAAAACGTCCACGTTATTAAATAACGTTACGAAATTTTCTAACGCGCTATTTATAAGGTCTAAAATATAAGTTGACATCAGGGAAGGTATTAGCCCATTCTCTGTTATGTTAACGACGTTACAATCATAGCGGAAAACAAAAATGACTAAAGCCATGTATTCACTAGGGGACAAATCGCGAAACATTCCGCTCGACATGTCGCATCAACATCTACGCTCATGTTTCGGGGACAATGACGCGGTCATTTGACGTGTACACACCGGGACTCGCATATCTTGTCGCGGAAATGTCATCCGATGAGGTTATGGATGACAGCTGCGGTATCTCATTTGGCGAAAACGGGGTTCCGCGCAATTCGAAATGTTTTTTTGGGTCGCAATTTCAAATTAACGAGGGTTTACTGTAGTACAATGAATATTATTAAAAACAAGGTTCTTTTTGCAAATAATTATTGTTTTCCAGACGTCGCGGAAATATATCGCCCTATGAGGTTATGGTGATAGCCGCGTATCTGTTTATGTTAATGAGTTTATCGAAAAGTAAGAGGAGAAAAAAGAGGAGAATGCGAAATTATTTACTGCAAAGAGAAAGAAGGACGGACATTCTATGCGATCTTCGATCGATACAGCTCGATGAGTTCGAGAACGATTTCGTTTCCCCGCATTGTCATCTTGACAGATACAGCGCATGCGTATTCACTTGTAAACATACCACGTGGTACTGACGCTCCGCGGAATGTTGCAGTGAGTACGCTCGGGTACCGTGCGCATGGCAACGTTGCCACGGCACGTAGAAATGCCGCGCTATGTTGTGCGCGAGGTCGCGGAACAGTGCACGACTTTGCAACGTCACGTAGACTCTATGCCGCGCGTGCTGTTGAGGGACATTTGTCCCCTAGTGAATACATAGCTTAATAGAGAATGCTCACAAAGTTTGATGAATCCTGCTCAAAATATACTCGTAATACGAACATCTCCGTAGCGAAAATAAAATGTATGACATTCTCCAAAGACCCATTCCAGTGCGGTATCTCAGTACGTGATGAACCAATTGGACAGTTAATACAGTTCAGATGAAAAGCTCAGCTCTCATGACCTCTCCATAGAAGTAAGTCCTCAAAGACTGCAGTTGTGGCAGATAGCAAGGTAGTATTTATAAGACCTGTATGCGACCTATCCTCACACATGGCATCAAAGCGACGGCAGACACAATCATGTCAAAGAGCATGCTAAGAACATCTGAAATGAGAACTTTGTGGGATACTGCTGGGAAGACTTTGCATGATCGCGTGAGGAATCCAGCAATCCGGCAGGTCTGCGATGTTCAAGATGTGGTCAGATGAGAGCGACAGCTTCAACAATACTGGTACCATCACCAACACGTGCAGACAATGAATATGACGAGAATTTTGTACATAGCATGGCGTACCAAATCGACAGCGTCCACCGGAAGACCCCCAAAGATATGAAGAGATAGCTGGAATTCAGCATCATGAGAGGAAACTCCTATACACAGACGGACTCTCTAGTCTAAATAAAGTTGAAGGAGAAGAATAAGCTATTCCTGACGATGGAAAGGTATTTCCGAAACATGTTAGTGTAACTAATCAAATAATATAAGTAGATTTGTACAAATAGTACAATCAATATTTAAAAAAAAATGTCAATCTGCAAAATTTGCTGAATCAATTGAAAATATATTTCTAAGGCACTTCTTCTTCAAATGTAGCAAATTTATTTTGTGGTAACGTAATTATAATTAATATAAATTAACTTTGTTTAAACCACTTATTTATTGAAAAAAATCAACATGTTTCATAATAATTATTTTTGTTTTCCTGATGAAGAAGCCATTGGCTTTGAAACATGTTGATTTTTTTCAATAAATAAGTGGTTTAAACAAAGTTAATTTATATTATATTAATTATTTCTAAGGCATTTTTCGAATTCAGATTTTACTGGCGCACCCATTTTTTTAAAAATTGAAGGTCTCTGAGCGCCCAGCGCCGGCCCTGGAGGAGTTACGCAACTCAGGCACGCATCGTGGTGTGAGAATATTGGGGATATTTGTTCACACGCACGCGTGCACGTGCGCGGGGGCAATATGGTTAAACAAACACCATTATTACTGTACGTGTTACCGTTAAAGTGGGCGATACAGGTATTCCGCAGATTACCCGGGCAATTCAAATGGACAAAATGTGGGGTCTTCTAACGTGTGAGGAACTAATTAATGACTTATAACATTATATAAAGTTTCTCTTCAAAAATTCCTAGGTATTTTGTAACCTAAACGGTACATTATCACTGGTTTGCGCATGCCCGCTGTTATACAACATTGTACACTACGTCAACTTTACGTTTTGATATCTGACAGTTGTCGCGACATTTTTCTTAGCAACTTTACGCGTACTTAAATAAGAACACGTGTGACAAGGGGTAACAAGTGTATATTTTTTAATTATTCTGGCAGAGGGTTTTTTTCGGTTGTTAATGGGAATATGAACAGTAGTGGTAAACTAGACTGAACGTGGTTGTGCATTTTCTGTTGTTGATATGCAGAATAATGCTCTAAATATTTAACTGGATGGAAATACAATAGAGACGGTACGAAAATAATTCAAATCTGAAAACTGCAATTTCTTCGACAACAATCCAATAGAGAGTTTGTTCGTGTAGTGGTCAATAATCCAGTTTTGGATGGTTCGAGCTCTGTTCCAGGAGACCAGTAAGTTAATCCTACAGTTATATAACAAGCGTTAAGCTTAGTTTGAAAAAAGTATAAATAATATAGATTGGAATCCATTTTTGTTATAGTCGGTGCGGTTATATCCCTAGTTTTACTGTTGTTTTTCTGACACAAAATTATTCGTGAAGACATTATTGTCAAATGCATTTGCACAAATATCCAATTGCCGAAAACAGATCTTAATTTATTTATTTGCTTATGACGTAAACTGTATTATTTATCATTTAATATAATCAAAGATGCTAACTTATCGGAATTCAGCGTCACCTTTGATAACGTCTTTAAACAGCTAACGAGCCTGAAGGTCAGCAAAGGATCTGGGCCCGACGGTGTACCGAATCTCTTCCTAAGGAATTGTGCAGCCGGTCTCTGCGAGCCCATAACGCATATATTCAGCAAATCACTACAGCTTGGAGTCTTTCCCTCGGCATGGAAACTCTCGTTCATAAGCCCAATTCACAAATCTGGTACTAGGTCTGAGGTAACTAACTACCGTCCGATATGTATACAAGTTGCCATGTCAAAGCTTTTCGAGAAACTAATTCTTCCTCAACTTACATTTGCATTCAAAAATATAATTACTACAAAGCAACATGGCTTCTTTGGTGGCAGATCTACAACAACGAATCTGTATCTATACATTAACTACATACTCAATGCTTTGAACCAGGGGGTGGATGTACATGCTATCTACACAGATTTCAGTAAGGCTTTGGACATGGTAGACCACGGAATCCTGATTGACAAGCTCGGTCTGTATGGTGTGAGAGGCACAGCATTAGAGTGGTTCCATTCGTATCTAACTGGCAGATTCCTACAAGTCAGGGTTAATGGATTTATCTCTGAAGAGTATGAAGTATGCTCTGGTGTCCCTCAAGGGTCACATCTTGTCCGATTCTCTTTAATATTTTCATCAATGACATCGCAGACAATTTACTATCTGATTACCTACTATATGCAGATGACATGAAAATTTTCAGAAGAATCATGAATGACCAAGACTTAGAAATTCTTCAGCACGATCTCAATGAACTCCACAGGTGGTGTACTAAAAACAAACTAATGTTAAATATCGGTAAATGCTCAGTAATGTCATTCTCTAGATCACGAAATCAATATCAGGCTAATTATCTCATTGATGGACATCATCTCCCGATAGTCACCTCGGCAAAGGACCTTGGCGTTATTGTGGACCATAAACTGAATTTTTCAAGCCACGTGGAGAAAGTTGCGTCACAAGCTTTCAAGACTCTTGGTTACATCATTAGAGCTGGGAAGGACTTCAGCAATGTCTACACGCTGGTACGACTATTCGACAGTCTTGTGAGACCGATTTTAGAATACTGTTCTGTCATTTGGTCGCCGTACACCAATAAACTAATGAATCAGCTCGAAAGAATACAACGCAAACTATGTAAATGCATCGCCTATCGTACACGAACACCAGGAGATATTGAGACCGTATATAACAGATTTAGAATCAGCAAACTAATCACTCGAAGACAATTGTCTGATCTGACTTTCTTCTACAAATCTGTCAACGGACAGATAGACTCGCCCGAGATCCTGGAACAATTTGGCATTATCACTGCTAGGCCGGATCTAAGAGTGCGTAGATTGTTAGAAACCACTAAATCCACAAAAAGTTACGTGTACAATGGCCCAAGAAATAGAATTGCCAATCTGGTGAATAGCCACTGTGTTGATATCAACTTCTTCGATGAATCATACGTCTCATTCTCATCAGCGGCAAAAAGATTGTTATCACAGTATTAAAATTACCCTCAACCCTATATGATTATACCATGTTGTTACTAAGCTAGTATTGTTTTTTTATATATGTGCAATTTTTCTAA
>JADDOH010003372.1:0-41020 GCA_016648135.1 Agrypnia vestita | reverse complement strand
AAAATAATAACGAACTGACCCAACTAGTATCAAGTAGCAGAAATATAAATCTCGGTAAATTGCATATCCCTGTAGTATCTACCACAACCGCCCAGCATCAGTTTACATTTAGAGGTGTGAAATGATTTAATGAATTACCTATTAAAATGAGAATTGAAAAAAATATGAGACCTTTAAAAAAAACATTAAAATAAACCCTCATAATTAATTAAATTTCTTTCCTTACTATATTAATTTTAAACTGTTTGCTTATTGTTAGTTTATTTTTAAATTGTTTTTCACACATAAATGCATTAATTATCGCGTACTATGTAACTTATTTTCTGCTTATATATATTTATGTACTATTTACTTTACTTTATGCATCAATTATCTCATATTATGGTCATAAATATCGACTTGTTTCATCTATGTCCGTCTATTTGTCTATTCTCTATACAAATCTACGCTGTTTGACAGATCTGTCACAAATTTTGCATACTTATTCTTAAGGACCCGGCGCTTAACATAGGTGATATTTCTCTCCTTTTCCCTTTATATTTTCCATATGTTTATGTTTTTTATGTTTATCCTTTTATGTTTTTCTTGGCACAGAAATCGAGCCATTTTTTACCATAATTGTTTACTTTTTTGTTTTAATAAATATTCTTTATTAAAACAAGTTCTTTGATATTTGAGAAATATTGGAAAAATATATAAGTGAAGAATGATATATAATTTTTGTGTAAAATTTTTCATTATACCTAATTGAATCTTGATTATTAAAAATCTATCATTCGATTGTGTTCCAAAAATAAAATACAGTCATAAACTTATAAACTGGATATTTAACCCGGGTAACCCCGGGTACGGACCGCTGGTATTAAATAAATATATATACGACTCCTTCGTATGCATATTAAGTTAATTATATATTAGATTATATTTAATTCTTTGGTTTTTGGCGCGCTGTATTATATAAACCTGGAATTTAGAGAGAAGCATTGTCTATAATTTAGTAAATTAAACATTAATTTATTTGGGAACAGTATAATAATAATGTTATTATTCAGCTCGTTATATCGATAACAATTGGAATATAATCAGTAATATTTTAATATTAGCAATTTTAACAAAAAAAACTGTATTTTTTTTGGTTTTACTCATTGTGGGGGTGGAAAATTCATTGAAGAATTAAAACTAGTTTAACTATAATACTGCTTGGCCGTAGCAGTATTAACTTCTTATCCGTATAAGAATTCTTATCCGGCCAAGTTAAAATTACCAAGTGTAAGTCGGAATGGTGCACGATGCACGACAATTGCAACACTAATACCAGCAGCTAACGATTACAGTGTACGACAGTAGACTATAATGTCAAAGCATGTCTGGCAAAAGTATTATGACATGCCAAGGCACGAATATCATGAATTATCTTAACATCAATCTTATTGTTTTTATATCAGTGTTTCAGATATTATTGTATACACAGAAATTAAAACAATTTTGTTATAGAAACAATATGCTTCTTCTTCTTCTTCAGCCTTCGTCTCTCCACTACTGGTTATAGGCCTCTTCCGTACCCTTCCATACTTCTCTGTCGTTTACCTTTTGAAGCAATTTCATTACCCTACAGCGGCTGTACCGTCGGCCCATCTCTTTTGAGATCTTCCGACGCTTCTCATATTCTTCATCTTGTGGAATCCTGCCTTGCAACTTGCCTTGCTCATTACCATTTTAACTTTGCTATACGATCCATGATAACTCTGATTCTGCGCCTAATTTTATCATTTTTTATCATATATCTTAGATTTATACCAAGAATAAATGTTTCATAAATCGTTGCGTGCATTTGAGCTTTTCTATATTTTTCTTTGTGTCATCGTCTCCAGTGAATACGTCATCACTGGCAGTATGAACGATGTGAAGGCTCTTCTTTTTAAACTATTTAGGATCTCATTGTTTTGAAAAATATGTTTAAGTTTGCCAAAAGCAGTCGTAGAAACTCATTCCTATTCATCTTGGCGATTTTTTTGATTCTCATTGCCCATTTTTATCTTGTGTCTCAGATAAATTCATCCCTTACTTCAATATTATTATAATTAATTATGATGATTTCACTCTGTAGACTCAAAATCTTTGTTTACTTTAAGACAATACGAGTATAAATGTTCCAAAATTGTGTGTTCATCATATTTTATTAGGCAGTCCTGTAAACTTTATTTACCAAAATTAATGATTTCTCCTCATTGATTTATGAATAACAAATTATGTATAAAAAAGGATTGTTCAAGGAAGGACGTTTGTTGACTTCCTGTATGTAAATATTCTATTAATATATTATAATTTTCACTAATCGAATAATTTTTCACGGTACATCTTTCACCTCTCACCTTTCAACCCTCATTACATCCTTCTACCCATTAACCAATTACCAACCCATCATGATTAATTACGGATCCTTTGAGGTGTAATTTAAACTTGATATCAAGTAGCTTTTTGGTGTAGTGGTCGTGACGCTCGCCTAATCTAGTGGTCGGTGGTCCGAGCCTCATTCCAGCAAGTTAGTCCTATTTTCATTTGCACAAGCGTTTAGCTTAGTTTGAAAATAGTGAGAATATTGATGCGACGCGTATTTCGTATTCGCATCTCTGTAAATAAAAATACATAAGATTACGAGGAATCTAGATAATTATGTTGTATAATGGTTCAACCACAAACATATTTTAAAATAATAATTTTGAAAATATTTTTAATAAAGAACACAATTTTTTCTGCTATTCAATTTTGTTCAAAACAAATAGGCACACGTGTGTTAAAAATATTTATTTGTAAGTGTTGTTGATCATGTATTAAAAAGATTAATGTTCTTTTGATTAGTGTCGTATAAAACATAATATGCACTATTTTCTATACTATACTCGACGATCTAGCTAGATACGTATCTTAATTCTAAATTAAGCTTATGATAAGGAAAGAATATTTCATTTAATATGAAGTCATCGAGAAAAAAACTAAATAATGTATTCATAATTTTTTTGTATTTTTGATCTCAAGCTTTTCTTTCTTCACTGACGATGCTAGTACGAGTAAATTCATTTTTTTCATTAGTTTCTTGTAAATTAGTTTAATTCCACCCTCCATGAAAAGCAAACAGTCTTGAGGTTTATCTACAAAGGGCTGCTTAGAGAACATCTGGTGAAGTTAATTAAATAAATAATGAATGATTTTACTGCAAGAAAAACATTTTAATATTCTTATATATACTTTCCGCACAATATGGTCTGGATGAAAAGCTCCCGACTTAATATGATGCAGAAAGCATCTGCGGATTTATGTTAATGATAAAATTATTGCTTAAATATGTGATATTAAATTTTTTGTTGAATTAGAATTTAAAATTTTACGCATTTACAAAACAAAACAAAAAAAAAACAAAAAAAGCGGAAATCATAAACATAACGCATATTTTTTCAGTGATTTAAGTTTACGACTATTATTGTCGATTATTTAAATTTCAGGGATTAAGAACAATAAAATATTGATGAACTCGATGAGATTGACAAAATGTCTTTGTAAACAGAAAGGACTATTATTGATCGCGACCTGTTAGGAGTGGAAAAGCATGGTGTCAACTTTTTTCCCATGGCATCAAAAGTGAAACCCACGCATTTAGTTGTTACTCAATATACCTACTTTACAAGGCATATTGCATTTCCTTGAATATTTCTTATAGTAAATTAATGAAGAGATTTAACGACTTTTAATTTTAATTTAATGATTTAATAATAATGAGAATCAAACTGATTACTATATCGGTAAGATCTTTACAACAGAACTGATCACAAAAATGTGATTTATTAAATTTCTAAAGTCATATGTAAAGTGTACAATATATTTGTCCAAAATATTGCAATATTCATAAAAAAAAATTCAAAATTTGTTCATATTTAAAAAAAAATAAAAACTCACCCATAAAATTATTTTTAACGTAATACTTATTTTTCCATCGTTGAGAAATTCAAATGGTTAAATATTAACCTCTTATACATTTGACAAAGCTATTTGTTAAGGGATTAAAATAGTAGCCGGAGACTTGATAAAGCTTTCATGAAATTTTGAAATAACCTTCCCTCAAATATGAACTTTCCACTCCAAAGTGAAAATGCTTCTGCGAGTGGCCGTGATGCGTAATGCCTCATTTGCCCCCAGTACGCTCCCTCAGGATTACGATAAAAGCTTTGAGTAAGTGTAAAATGCTTAAACTCCGACCCACATAGCCATTGTCCCATATTATATCGGGAGGTACAATTCTGTGTGCTTTACCCTCATAAGGGTGATGATTAGATTTTCACTGCCGCTTCAGGTTGAATATTTTGATAGGAACACGCATCCCATATTAATTTATCAAATAACATTAAAAAATATAATTCAAATAAATAATTAACATATTTATACACAGAGAGCTGTATATTAATATATACAAAAAATTTTTGATATTAAATTTATACAGCTATTAAAAGATAAAGTTTTTTTACTTATTTATAAGTCAAAAAGATATATTTACACAAAAAGTTATCAAAGTGAGTACGATGCAGGGTGGTAACTCTTGATTACGGTAAGTTACTATTTGAACAACGGTGGACAAAGTATCTGGTGAGATAATTTCGTATGTCATTTCAATGTCTTCTCGAAGCGAGGCTGGTATTTAACGATACACAACATCTTATAAGATCCTCTGTTGTTAAAATTTCAGCGGTATAAAATCAGAAAGGGTAGTGAAAATTCAACTGCACTTATTCCTCAAACCCTACAAATAATAATAGTTAAAAGGTAAAATAATAATGCAGAAAAACATAAGACAGATAAAATAATAATATAGTTAAAGGTACAAATAAAGGAACAAACTCTCATGAAGGTAAGTTCTCACGTATCGGTGATAGTGTGTGGTGAGCCATGATGTTGGAAATGAAATTGCACATTCCTATAAAGTGCACACATACCAGGTAAAATGAACGGGCATAGCGTGTAAACTGTTGCAACGCCATAGGCGAGGAAGCAGGACTAGTTACTGTACGAGGCCTCTCGGATATTCCCTTGTGAACTTCACATACGATGCCGTGGGTTTCAAACTTACGAATTCGTGCAAATGTCAGGCGTCTTAGTGGCTCTGTTGCAAACTCACGTCTCCATTGTTATTATAATTTATCAACATTTTCAAATTTAAACTAAAACTATCTTCTGGTTTGTGTCTTCAGGGGTATTAAGACGTGTTTTTACGACCTTTCCGGCAGACGTTGATGGAAAGGTCTTATAAACACGCCATAATACCCTAGAAGACACAAACCAGAATATTCTGAGTGGCCGTGAAAACCTAAGAACATTCTAAAAACTTATATGTCTACCGATGGAAAACTGACGGTACACAATGGAATTCTGGTACCAGCAAAGATGTACGGGAGTGAAACCTGGAGCTGGCAGAAGAGAAAAGGAAGTAGAATAAATATCGGTGGAGATAAGATCACTTAGACATATATGTGGCAAATCCATTTATGATAGAGTAAAGAATCTAAGTAACTGATCTTAAAATAGTTAATATAATCCGATGGTTTGGACAAGTTGAGCGAATGAATGAGAAAAGGATGGTAAGAAAAATATATGATGTAATTGTTGACAGCACCAGAAAGAGAAGGTGACGAGAATATTCTGGACCGACATGATAACTAGCACTGAAGTCTTACACAGAGCCCATGTACACAGAGAATTGTTCACAACAATAAAATTTCGTAAGACATCGTATTTTGGTCATATAATGAAAGGGGAAAAATATATCCAACCTCAGTTGGATGTTGAAGGCAAGATTGAAGGTCGCAGAGAAGAGAACGTACATATACGATATGTATATATATCGTATTCCTGGCTCAGAAATGTCCGAGAATAGACAGGGATAAGGAGAGTCGAGGAACTGCTGCGAATGGAATGATGGTTTCTTTCGGGTGATCGTCAACGTCGCGTCGAGGGGACCGACGGGACACTTAAAGAAGAAGAAAAAGGCGATCGTAAAAAATACGCGTGTTTACCAAGCGGTTAATTATGCAAGAATAAAAACTTTAACAGCATTATAAACGTGTCTTTAATATACGCGAGGGGAGAGATAATATGTGGTTCTGTATATCTGGGTAATCAAATTAAGTTTAAGCGCAGTATACAGACGGTCTTACGAACAGACGTTCGTGGTCATATATTAAGCATGCAAAGAAATTTTATAAAAATTCATTTTCCACGTGGTCCCGACGCTTCCCCTCACCCCACTTGATCTCCGCGCCAACCCGGGGCATAAATCCTCATCCGGTGACGAGGCACGTCCTCCAAGCTTCTTGCTGCCACTTCTTCATCTCAAAAGCGCGCCGTGGCCAAGCAGAGGACTCTCCAACGGGAACATCACCAGCCGACTAATAGGGGCACTTGCGTGATTCCAGAATCCACCCAAAATTGAGCTCCCTTCTAGATAGATAATCAAAATTTCGAGCCTCTAGTTTTAGAGTAAGACAAGAAAAAAAAATTTTTAGTAAATAATGCAGAAATATTGAAAAAAATATTGACTACCTATCAAAACTCTAAACGAACAAAAAAAAATTCAGACAGAAAATAGTCTTGATTGACTTGATTGATTGAATGCAGAAATATTGAAAAAAATATTGACTACCTATCAAAACTCTAAACGAACAAAAAAAAATTCAGACAGAAAATAGTCTTGATTGACTTGATTGATTGAATGCAGAAATATTGAAAAAAATATTGACTACCTATCAAAACTCTAAACGAACAAAAAAAAATTCAGACAGAAAATAGTCTTGATTGACTTGATTGATTGAATGCAGAAATATTGAAAAAAATATTGACTACCTATCAAAACTCTAAACGAACAAAAAAAAATTCAGACAGAAAATAGTCTTGATTGACTTGATTGATTGAATGCAGAAATATTGAAAAAAATATTGACTACCTATCAAAACTCTAAACGAACAAAAAAAAATTCAGACAGAAAATAGTCTTGATTTTTCAAAAATCATAATACGTGGGGTATAAAAGCAAAGACAGCAATATAAAAAAATTATATAATGCAGTCAACGAGAACACAATGTCTCAACACAGATATTTCTTGTGAGATAGGTACAGTCCAACCAATATTTTTATATTCAATGAAATAGAAATAAACAACAACAAAAAAATTAATACAATAATTACTAATTTATAATATGCTGAATTCGAGATTTTATAGGAAACATGGCCTATAAATTTACACATTTATTTACACATACGAGTAAAATCTAGAATTCAATACATTTTAAATTAATAATCCTCGGTGACTGCATTAAATATTTTTTTTTAATTTTTTGGATACTGCTGCCTTTGCTTTTATACCCCACATATGTGATATTTCAAGGCATTACTATTTGTAGTTGATTTCGAATTTTACTAAATATGTAAATTTGTAGAACTCCATAATCTTAATGGGAATAATAAACACTTTAAATTGTTAAAACTGTCAAAATTGATTTTTAAGTTCTACTTTTTAATCTTCTTAGCCGCGTTTCGCCTTATGAGGGCATTATCAATCAAATACAAGTTGTTGAATGTAATATATGCAGATTGCAAGATCGCGTAATTGTCGCGTTAATAACTGATTATTTTTTAACTTTCACAAGAATTCATATAATTATTATATTATTATTATTAATTATTGTATTAGTATATTATATAATAATTATAAAAATTTTCTGGAATATTATTCTTTGAAAATCTATAATATTTCTGCACTTAACTTATCTGTGATCTTAAATGTGATAACTTATTATGATCTTTAGATACCTAAGTCTGTATTACGTATATCTAAACATATTTTATACGTTAAATTATATACATTGTTAATTAATCTTACTAAGTTATACTTTCCATAATTTCCATCACAACCACTCCTATACATACCTTGATTCTGCCACAAGTAAAAAATCGATCCAATTCCGCTAACCAATGGCGGCTGCCCGGAAATTTATATTTTCGTACCGAGGGCTATTATACGTTTGGCAAGATTTTTAACACCTAAAGAGAAATTTTAATAACCTTTATTTCAAATTTTTATGGAATAAAAATATCTTAAACATTCCGTTTCTATTCAGGTAAAAACTATTAATATTCCGTTGTGTCTCAAGTGTTTGCAACACAATTGCCTTGTTATTGAGTTTTTCACCGTTTCCATGATTAGAACTCCTACTGCTTACTCTTATAATCTGACTATATATAGATCTACTGGAATTTTGTTTCTATTTACCTCTGAAAAGCGAGAATACGGGAAACAATATGGAAGAACGAATATCTTTTAGCATTCAGAAGCATTGAATCCGAAAAGCGGTATTTATGTCAAGAAAACCAAAAGCTGTAGTCTGGGCTGGCATTATCTGTTGGAAATCTACCCGTTAAAACAAATCACGTACTTAAAACGAACGAATCGCCAAATCTTCCGTAAAGTCGATAAGTCAGTTTTTTAATTATCAATAAACCATAGTTATAATTTTGATTAAAATTTTATAAACAATATAGGGAAATTTAAAAAAAAACATGTAAAATGAAATTTTTATGCGTACAATACTTTGCCAATAAGGGCTTGATATGGCTGCAGACGCATGCAGAAGATTAAGAAGAGACAAAGTATTTTCAATTGTATTCTAAAATTGAAATATTTTGATAGTTTCAAAATGCACAATAACAAAACTTTTGTTGTTTAAAAATTAGGATTAATGCAACAGATCTATCTATACCTGTAAAACTCAATGTCTGTCTGTCTGTCTGTTCTCTATACAAACCCACACCGTTTGTCCGATTCGATTGAAATTTTGCGTACTTATGCTTTAAGACCCGGCGGGCAATATTTTCCTCCTATTCTCATACCCCTTCCCCACCACCTGACATATTTTCGATGCAAATCTGTAGCGTTTGACCGATCGGACTCAAAATGTGGAAAATTATTCTTTAGGACTCGGCAAGTAACTTAGGCGATATTTCTCCCCTATTCTCATACCTCTTCCCCTCCCCCTGACATATTTTAGATGCAAATCTGCACCGTTTGATCGATCGGACTCAAAATTTGGAAACTTATTCTTTAGGACCCGGCAGGTAACATAAGCAACATTTCCCCCCTATTCTCATACCCCTTCCCCGCCCCCTGACATTTTTTAGATACAAATCTTTACCATTTGAGCGATCGGAATCAAAATTAGGAAACTTATCCCTTAGAACCCGGCGGGTAATACATGCGACATTTTCCCCCAATTATTTTACCCCTTCCCTTCCCCCTGATATATTTTCAATGCAAATCTGAACCGTTCGACCGATCGGACTCAAATATTGGAAACGTATTCATTAGGACCCGATGGTTAACATTGGTGACATTTTCCTCTTAATCTTTTACCCTTTCCCCTCCCCCTGATATATTTTTGATGCCAATCTATACCGTTCGAATCGAAACTTTGTTTATCCTCACAAATTTATTTTAAGGTTAATCCTTAACCCGTGCAATGCCCGGTATGAACAGCTAGTTAAATTATAAAATGTTTTCTATGAAGCTTAAAAAATTCATAAATGCATATGGACACCCCAAGGTTATATTTTTACTAAAAAGATGTATTGTTACTGTTTCTCTTTATAGAGACAGTAAAGAGAATCTTTTATGATGCTTATGTAATTTAAATATATTTACAATGTTTAGTTCATATAAGATACAAAATTATTATAAAAATAAGTTACTAAATCCGGAAATAATGTAAAATATGATATTTTTGTACTTAAATGACAATAGAAAGAAACACTTCACTTCAATATAATATATTAATTTATTTTAAAATTTAGTAACATTGATAGGATTAGATACATGGATTAGATATGGATTATAAATTATACGTGTTAATTGTAGATAATATTGTTGCTTATACAAATATATTCATAATATAAGTATAGTAAGGCAATCCAAAATTTATTTGAAATAATTAAATTTTCAAAGAAATTTATCATTTTACAGTCACTATTAAATATTTTTTGGTAATAAATAGGGTTTAAATTATTTTTAATAGATGTACCTAATCCATTTAAGAAATGAAAATCTATTAATTGAAGATAACCTTCATTATTATTGGCCACTTAACATGTGAAACGAATCTACCCCGTTCAAGGAAGCAACAGATAGATGTTGGACTACGGCCAAATCACTGAACATTTGGAAACTTTGGGTTTCCGCCAATTTCAAACAAGAAAAAAGCTCTTTGTATGTAAACACGGTGAATGTCAATAAAGATAATTTTCCTTTTATTTATGTGTGAAAAAATATCATTAGATTACATTTTTAGTTTCTTGGTAAGTACATCTACTAAATAATCAATGTATTGTCAAGAGACTATATTCAATATATTGTCAAGGACTATATTCGATATATTGAATCGGAAAGAATTATACGTAATCGATGATTTTACAACACTCTCTACTTTTTACATTAGAATCGGAAGTTCTGATGCATCTGTGTCAGGCATAAGTGCAACAAGCACCGCTGTACGTAATTCAGTGTAAGTCACGTTTAACCAGCGATATTATCTACGGCCAAGAAGTGGATTTCGCGTTGTTTATATACAAGCGATTGTAAATGAAAGAAGTACCTGCCGGTGAGCGAGAAATGACTTTTTGCGTAATAAATAAAAGTTTGAAATATTTAAGTGTTTTCATTTGCCTCTCACAGCCGCGTCTCGTGATATTATGATGTGAATACATTATGAAGAACCTTTATGTACGAAATAGATATGTTATGTTATATTATTACCGACTGTTTGAATCTGAGAGAAATCAGACAGCCGAAATGCGTTAACTTAGTAGAGTTAGTAGAGTAGCGGGAGTAATTTTATCGAACTGAGTGAAAAGAACTAACATAAGCGAGATTCTCGATATGGAGCCAATATTTCTACACACAGATAAGTCTCAATTTAGTTAGCTTGAGAATACCAGCAGAGAAAATATCAAGATACACACCTAGGTACCAAAAAATATTATAATTCTAGGGATTCGCGGCGGTGGGATACAAATGAAATACTAAAAATCAATTTAATTTTTATGTCAAATCTTTTTGAAAAAGTTTAAAAAAAATTTATTCAAAAAGTCACTTGACATAATCCTTAGCTGGAACACTATTCCCACAAGTAATTTGATTCATTTCTAGAATGTTCTACACTGGTAAGTACTTTCATCCGCATTATGCCGCCAACACTTATACCAAGAACTCATTTTCGGGAATCTTGTCGTACATTTTCGTGTGTTCTATCGATTTCTATTTGTTTCAAAATTATTCCAAACTTATTGGCAGCCGCGCAACTACTCTATTATAAATAGTTCTTCTTGATATAGGATCTCATAATAATACGAAGAAAGATTGGGCCTTAACTGGTCAACGATTATAATGAAGCGCCTTGTCAAATCTTTTCAAATAAAAAATCAAATCAAAACAAATCCCAGCCTTCCAAGGACATAGATAAAAGAAGACAAATATAATGATGCTGATGAATTATAAAAATACGTGTCTTAATATTAATAATCTTTTTAGAAATTTCGATTAAATAATTCCGATCTAAAAGTTGTATAAAAAAATATTTTGAGACAAATGTTTTCATTTATTCAAAAGTAATGTGCACCATTTTATTATGAAAATATAATGAGAGAAATGCGTGACTTCGCCACGATCTATATTATTTATTCTATTGCACCATAATGCAGATATGTACATAGTTAAATATGTGTATGTTATTTACGATCGTTAGTAATAGGTACGTAGTACTGTGTATGTATGTACGTTAGTCGGTTTATGTTAATATCAAACTGTGCGGAAACTTGACGCCTGCGCCTCAGCTGTAGGAATAAACGAATGCAAGTAATTAACATTCACGCAGGGAAGGAAAACTATAAAAGGTTTTTCATTCTTCATTTTCATATTTCCCTCATATGAATTCAAAACCCGCTAATTTTAGTAAGCACTACGGTCTCTGTTACGGTAAGTAGTACATTTCAAACACTTTTAATATTTCCAAATAGCTTAGCAAAATAGCAAAAAAAACAGTATATTTTAAATGCTTTATTCATTAAAAATATTTTCTTTGTTTATTTTTATTTTTTATTTTAATCGCCCAGTTCACAATACATCTTAATTATTAATTATCGTAATTATTAATTTAGTTTTACTTCATCACAAAAATTTTCAATCAATATATGACCCGCTCGGTGGCCAAAAATCGCTCTGAAATTTGTCAAAAAGAGGTATTTCGGATAAAAATACAATAATTATTCATTAATTTTAAAAAATCAGTAAAATTTAAAAAATGACTCGTAATTTTATCTAAAATTTCACATGTCGGTGATCTCGTGTCGGTGTCGGTGTATACCTAAAAAACTCAATGTCTGTCTATCTGTTCTCTATACAAATCTACACCGTGTGTCCGATTCGATTAAAATTTTGCATTCTTATGCTTAGGACCCGGCGGGTAACATAGGTAACTTTCTCCCCCCTATTATTTTACCCTTTCCCCTCCCCCTTATATATTTTCTATGAAAATCTCTACCGTTCGACCGATCGGACTCAAAATTTGGAAACTTATTCTTTAGAACCTGGCGGGTAGGTAACATAGGTGATATTTCCCCCCTATTCTTTTACCCTTTCGGTTCCACCTGATATACTTTCGATGCAAATCTATACCGTTCGAATCAAACTATTTACAAAATTTATTTTCCTCCACAAATTTATTTTCAACTTAATCCTTAATCCGTGCAACCCGTACACCGGGTACAAACAGCTAGTAATATTATAAAAATGACGTTGACGTTATAAGCATTCGAAAAAGAAGCAATGTCTTCGAAGCAATTCGAAATAATTACAAGATTCAATGTGTAAAACGCAGAAAATAAAATAAAATTTTCAATAAATATGCTTTTTAAGAAAATACTAAAAAACTGAAATTAATTTTTAACATTCACAGTACTAAGAGGGATCATAATTTACACGTATATTAATAAAATCAAAAGCATGGGCCGCCTTTTCTCACACCCCAATGATAGCTCGCATTAAATAAGCTGTAGGTACACTCGCGTCACTACGTAAATCTATTCTCATCACAATTCTATTCGATTATTCATATTTAACACGTACCTACCAAAAATTGCTAATACCCCCCCACCCATGCTTTTGATTTCATTGTCTATGCGTGTACTGTGATGAGACATGGCAGTTTTTTAAAATCTCATTTTTTTATAAAAGCGTGTTTTTTAATATAATATTGTGATGTATTTCGCTACAGTATTTGGGGCACGTAGTCTATTGTTGTATTTAAAAAAATGTTTTTATGAAATTTACAATGTCTTATTATTCCCACCATTAAATTTGCGATTTAAGACTGCATAACTCTAATAGTAGATAAAACACAAAAAACAAGAGAAATAATTAATATATTGGTACCCAGGGAATCTGTCACATAATTGAGTACCAATGATAAATCGTTATTCTAGATCCCATGGTATCAAACACCATACTATGTACATTTACATGGGTACGAGAACCTGGATCTAATATAGAAATTTTATATTTGATACGAATGCCTAAAGGCTAAATACAAAATATTAAAAAAAAAACTAATAAAATAAAATGCCACAAACTATGGCCACTCTTTCACTGTGTGAGCGTAATGCATGAGACTTGACTCAAAGGGTTGCTTTGTGCTACAAAAGAAATATCAACATAATGCTATTCTCAAGGGTGGCTTTGCTAACCTGCTTTACTTTAGAATGAGTGTTTCAGTTTTACAAGTGATCCTGAATTATTTACTCATATGTTCGCAATTTTAAATGACTTTTGCCATTGGATTTGCAAAATTACGAACTCGTGTGTTCACAACATTTATAATTTATACATTAAAGGAATACTCTTACAAATGCCAAAGAATAATTATTCCCAACATTTTACAATGAACCCTTAAAATATCATGAAAAATATAAAATTGTAACATAAAAAAAAATATATATGCGGGGTATAATAAGCAAAGGCAGCATTTTTCAAAAAAAATTAATGCAGTCATCGAGGATTACTAATTCTTCTGAATTCGTGATTTTATAGAAAACATAGCCTATTAATTTAAAGATAACATGATTTTGGAAGGCATAGATATATAAAATCTAGAATTCAGTACATTTTAAATTAGTAATCCATGGTGCCTGCATTCAAATTTTGATTTTAATTTTTTAGATATTGCTTTCCCCACACGTGATGTGGAGTGATCCTAATCTACCCTCCGATTCGTGAAAAATTCAATTAAAAGTTACATACAGTTCTGAACGCTGTCTTCGGGATTCAATGATTTACATCTGATTGCATTCCTATATTCCTTGACAGATTTTATCGCCATATGTGCGCTGTCCCACATGAAGCAAACCAAAACAAAATAGCGCGAGGTCACAACTGGAGACAGTGTCCAAAGAGTAGTGTACCTTACCAATATATCAGCTCAATGATAATCCAAGCAGATAAATGGTACATTTTACCGAATTTACATGAATAAAAATATTACAGATTTTAATTATTGTTACATAGCGTATCGTAGAAGTAGAACGTCGTAAGAATTTTATGATTAATAAAGAAAAAAAGGATCCATGGGATGAAAAGGACTTTCTATAGCAAATGTACCTACTGGTCTCTATTTGGGAAACAAAAATTATTATTTACAAACTCACCAAAATACGGGCGTCCGAAAAAACGTCACCGAACGCAACACCACCGCACAATATATATCCACCATAGAAATGACTTGAGTTGTACGCGCCGCGAACCATAGAAAACAATTTTCGAACTCCGCCAAAAGTAGTATTTCTTGGTTCAGGAACGATAACTCTTAAATTCAGGAATATTTAGCGCAGCTTTGATGTATTAGTTAAATAATTATTATAATGGTTAACTCTCGGTTAATCAAGAAACGTAACACCTTAATGTAGGTAGGTATTTGAATTTTAAAAAAAGTTGAAAATTAAGATAATATTTTATATTTTTACAGAAAAAAATATTTTTTTAAATAATGTATATGATAGGTCCGATGAAATGAAACAATATTATGTTTCATCCATAGTTCTTTTGTCTATAAAGGTATTAAAAACTTAGTAAATACCGTCGGAGAGAAGTACCTATTAATCATTGAACGTCCAGCCAGATAATCCTGTTTTAGGACAGTAATAGTAGTAAAAACTATTTTTATTCATACGAAAATTTTAATAAAGAAAGATAATAAAATTCTAGTGATTATTATAATATAAAAAAATAAAACAAGGTTAGAAAGGGAAAGAGAAGAGGGGCCCGAAATACATGTTTTCCCGGAGGCCTAGTCATTTGATGGAAAGACGTTGATATGTTGTGATGGTCGACATAGAGATAGATTTAATAAATTTAGAAAATCTTAAAATAATAATATTCAAAAAAGTCAAGTATGGACATCAAAAATATATTTCTTCTGTTTGGAATCGTTTAAAAGTAAAAGCCTGATATATTTCTTCTTAAGATTCTATGTATTACAAGAGGCTAACAAAATATTGAATATTCAGCTATACAAGTAATATTTCTTAGATCTTTATTATACCATAGATATAATTCTGTGTTAAATTAATATCGTTTGCCAATCCTAATAGACTCGACCTTGTGAGTAGGTGCGAACGAGCCTTTATTATTTATGAATCGGAACAGCAAGTCTCGCGTGTAGCGGGTGCTTTACTGTTATTTTAACGAAACGGACCAATCACAGGCGCGCTTTGCCTTCGACGGGTTGAGCCGGAGGCGACCGTCCTGATGACTGAATCCGGCCAATGGCGAGCGCCGGCGGTGAGGTCATCGCGCATAGGATGAGTCACTGCACTAGCGTGGATTTCGGAGATATGGTGCAATCGTTACTATAAAAGGAGCGAACACGATATACTCTCCCCCTTCAGTTCGAGACCAGACCTGCCAGCGGAAGCGCTGCCCGAGAGACTACTGCCAGAGACTTCTTTTGGAGAACAGCATTTGCGGACGGAGTTGCTGCCCGGACGTATGGAGGAATCTACCATTCATCAGTACCTGAGAGGATCATACCGCCACTGTGTAACAGCTAAGGAACACATTTATATTATCTATTACGGTTAATTATTTTCACTATCGAAATGTATTTATTTTGGGAATATTTGAGTTCGGAATAATTATGTGTAATTAAATATCATGATTGCTTGTGTGATATTGGTTCAAATCGTACGAGAATTCCGTTCCAAACGGATGTATTTTTATGCAAAGCGAATTTCATACCGTTTATGCTAAAATTTGAATACACGGATTTCTATATGAATTACTTAGTAGCATTATAATAATTACTGTATTGCATAAGTATTGCGCAATCCGGTCTTCAGTTAACTCTTTATGATTTGAGTACCTCGGTACATCTAGCTTAACAAGTAGCTTCAGAATGACGAGTAAAGGACAGAATGGGGAAGTCTAACTAAAGATTGGGGATATCTGGTTTGTGTTAGCCTAGCTGGCTGAGGGGTGGATGATTGCCGGCACTTGGGCGTGGAACCCGCACAAGCCCCTGCAGGGCCCCTTAAAGGCGGGGCCCTCCTTGTTGCTCGGGGTCGTCAATAAACCGACCTCTTTCCTCACCAGGCGCAGGGCCACATAACCCACAAAAGGTTCCCTTTGTCTTTGGAAGGATTTTCATGCCTGAATGCTGTAAAACCTTGATAGAAAACGTTAACTTCTATTTCGTCCTCTGTAAGAAAGACAGGGCCAGAATAAATATAAAAATCATTCACTCATATGGAATAGCTGGGATATTATAAATATGTTACTAACCCCCTAACATTTGACCAAAGTAAATGTTGCAAGATGCAGAATCGTGGGACGCCATTCTGAAAAGGCATAATGAGATTGCACAATAATTTGTAACATCGCTGACTATGCCCTCAAAGGAGGCTAATGTCGTCATCAATTCGTACCAAAAGAGTACATGATTCTTCAAACACCGGCCTAAAAGAAAGGCGCCTCAAGACAACACCCATCATCAGAAACTCGTACCAAAAGAGTACGGCCTTCTCAATTATAAGCCTAAAAGAGGGGCGTCACGGGATCACATCTCGTAAAGAAGAGATAGAGTCTCGGGATGCAGTAAGTTCCGGAGGAACAAGGGGGGTCGTTTAGTCACTTAGGAAGTCGGCCACCGGGTCTAGGCGGGCGCGGGGCCTAAACCCCTCTCAGCAGAGATGCTGAGGGTTTAAAAAACCAAAATTTAGCATTCAAAGAAACTATTATTTCATATAAACTCACGGGCTGTTGTAAAATCCTTTCGAACAAACCATCCCCGAGACCTTATCTACTTATTTATAAAGAAGTTTCGCTTCAAAAATGTCGTATTTCGTAAATAGCAAATATATGTATTATTTTCTCAAGGAATTAATATGAACAGGTTCATGCACGTCTAGGACGAAACCATTCAATGTAAGAATTTGCTAATACAAAGTGTTTATAATTATTAATTTCAGTGTTATTTAATATGTGTGAATTTTTCCCTTTGCACCGTTCGAACAATTCTACTGGTTTGTCCCCAAACGGAAATGTTTTATTTCTAATACACGAATTCTTCTGGTGAACGTATTTTTATTGTAACATAAATGTATAGATTATTAGGTTCGTTAGATGTTTTTATTACGTAATATTATGCAATTGTTTCCACACTGCTCCTATAAAAGAATTTGAAGTTATTACGATACACAACTGGGTCCTTCATCCATTAGACGATTCATGTGCCAATTCAACGACGTATTACGAATAGTATATATTGTATTTATCGAGATTTAGTCGCATTTATTATTTCTAGTGAGGTTTTTAGTATTGGTTCCAGGCGCCATTATGAGGCGGAAATAGTTCATATTCATAGCCCGACTGCAATAGGTATTTTTGTCGCGTAAGAGGTAGCACCTTTAGAAATATAACTGTGTTTTATGTTTCGTCCCTGACGGACAGGATGGTATAGCTGTGGCTATTTAGGTAATATACTTAGTAAATGCAAAGGGCATTAGGTATTTTCAATATAGTATGCGAACCCAAGATGTTAGAAATATTTTAGTTCCTATAATTTCATTGAATATTTGCTGCAGAATAATATTTGATGAGAGAAGTAGTTAATATTCTATTCAAGGCAAAAAGTTTTAGTCAATATCTTTATAGGTAATATTCAACAGCAAATTAGAAATATTTTTAGTTAATATTTTTAGTTAATTTTGCATTCAAAAGCGCAATTTTCACAGAATAATTATTTCCAGTTAATAATATATATTTTAGTTAAATGTATAGTTAGCACAGGCAGAGTATTAATATTGTATAGAATACTTTATGTTTTATATTTCATAGAAGAGAATATTTTATTCAGCGTTCATTATATGGTTACAACGCAATTTGCAGTCGTTATGCAGAGCGTCGCGCGCTCACATATAAGAATAATGAAATATTTGATAATCCAATATATTGTATTTTGAACGCGACGGTTTGCTACTTACTAACCTTCATTATTTAGTAGGACCCACATTAGGGTCATCTTACATCGTTAGCCGTGAAAAGAATATGATTTACATTGATTTGCAATGGAATGATTTGTATTATAGATTTGCTTCGCCTTATATATTCAACACACACCCCATGGGATGTTTAACTCTGGTGCCGGACCAGGAGCTATACTAAATTATTATTAAATGTATCAAGGCCGCGATGCCCTACTATCTACCTGGGTCATCACAGTGGTGCCGGTGACCAGACAGGAGCGTATTCGTTGGACTCATTTGCATAGTAATAAAATCATTTTGGTTTAGTTAATATTATAAATGAAAGAAAATATTTTATTATAAAAGCGGTTTTATTTAAACAATCGCGGACCACGGTCCGTGACATCAAAGAAAAAAGATTGAGCATTTATGTGAACCACGTACTGAGATTTGTAGACAAAAGTGATACTAGGTATTAGAAATTTCTTTAGGTTGTTTAGGTTGTTTGTCATATAGATAGTTGGCATTTTTATTATTTAATATTTTGTGAACGAAAATTATTGTAGTAATTTTGGTCCTTGTGATATATTAGTTCGATTTTGGAATGCCTGTTTCTTTGTAAAAGTATTGCTCCATTTTATAGAATATGTGATTTATTTCATATCTCATTCATTTTATGTGGTTTGAAATCAAACGATTCACATTTGAAAAATATTTTTAATAATTGTATGAAGAAAATATATTTGAATGCGATCTCACAAGTATGCCACCGGCACGGCCTAGGCCATCGGGATGTGCGGATCGCAGTATAACAAATATGTAGTTGAGATTCAAACGAATCACATTTGAAAGGTTTTAATTATTGCATTTGTTTTCTCGCAAGTATACCACTGTCACGGCCTGGGCCATCGGGATTTGCGATCGCAGTGTAACAAATATGTAGTTGAGATTCAAACGATTCACATTTGAATGGTTTTAATTATTGCGTTTGTGTTTGTGTTTCGCAAATATACCACCGAACACGGCCAAAGCCGCCGGGTTTGCGAGCGCTGTGTAATGGGAGAACGCGCGACGACACGGCTCCCCATACAGTACCCTCCGGGTCATGTTTCGCCCGACCGCGTGAGTTCGTGAATAGACCCGAGACGTTTGAGGGTTTAAGGTTTAACAAGTTCGACCTTCGCGTTCGGGCTAGTACGAAAAGACAGTTAGCTACGCCGAACGGATTCGCACGGCGCCCGAAATGCAAAAATATACACCTGTATTACGGGCAGATCACCGCGACAGATTTCAGCGCGCGCCACGGAGGGTTTATGATAGCTTAAAATTCGGTTTTAATTTAATTTCTTATATTAATATAAACTAATAATTAACCCACGCTAGATAAAATCTGTTCAGTGGCAAATATTTTCGCTTACGAGTTATGCAATAGTAATTAATAATAATAGCAGAAAAATATAAAAGTAAAAATAAATATAAAAACCGGATAACAATTTAGTAGAAAATATAAACACGAGAATATATGAATCTAAAAGAAAAGAAGATATAAAAACGAAAACTTTTAGTATACGGGTACACAGGAATTATATTAAACGGATTTTGCCATGTGAACATTTGATATATATTTTATTTTATAAAAAAAATTATAAATCCGATGTTTTATAATATTTACTTTTCTCTTTCGGTTATGTACTTTTATGATACAAATGCGAAAAATATTTTAATAATTATCCGTCTGGTTTCATAATTAAAAATTAATATAAATTAATTTTAATTAAATTAAGGTTAATGTAAATTAAATAAATCCACACTTGTTATATATTTGTCTTATGGATATTAAAAAGGGTTTCTATATTTGAAAAAAAAAGATCTTTAAATTCAGCTAAATTTTTACAGATAATAATTACACAAAAAATTTATTGATTATAGTATTCTTACAAATCTACTTATATTATTTGATAACTTTCACGTGCATGTTTCGGAGATACCTTTTTATCGTCAAGGTGTTATATTAAAAATTGTCCTAAAAAAATAAAATGTCAATCTACAATGTTGCTGAATTAATTGAAAAAAATAATAATTTCCTTCATTGATTTATTATGGTTCTTAATTATTCTAATTATCTAAATGTGTTCTTAATTGTTATACACAGTTATATACGGTTCTGGTTATTCAAACTAATTATAATTTCTTTGTTGTATGCAGGATTGATAGACTTGTTCGTAATATAAACACAGACGCGTATTGTTGCACGAAATAATTATTTGAGTTTCTTGTTTTGATCTAAAAATTATTTTGATTTGAATTACAAGAATAAAATTACTTCCATTTTTTTTTTACAAGACGGCCTGGCATATGAATTAAAATGGTCATACTACCGCCATCTAGCGGAAATCAGAGAAAGTTTTGAGCCTTCGCTAGTATTAGTCTATAGGAAGCGGTAATAGAGAGCGCAATATATATATACTCTTAGTAACGAATAATTAAAAATTGGACTTGTTTTTTTTTATATATATTCCTTTGTTTCGCTTCATTGCAACGTTAATTGAAATTGTTTTATCTTCATTAATAAATATTATATTACAATATACGTTGATATAGCTTATTTATAGGCAGAGTAGAAATAAACATCTCACTACTTCAAATTTCGTACGTATCTATATAAGGGTTGTTTTGGTTTTAGGCGCAATCTTCTTGGAAATAATACAAAAGTAAATCCGGAATTAACGATATGTGAGTTTCTTCAAGTTTTGAGAAGTCGTAACGCTATGATTGATTAAGCATTTATTGTTTTTACTATACATTGGGTGTATGTAGAAATCCTGTTGAATAGTGATAAAATAAAATAAAAAAGCAATTTTTCAGGAGAGCTTTTGAATTCTTCTGGAACATTTTGAAAAAAAAATTTTTTGAAAATAGATTTTACCGGGAGGACTTTGAAAAAAACCTTTTTATATAGTAATAGCATCATCATTAGATTCATCCACCTTCATGCGTCGTCGTGACCATTACTTTTAGATTAGGGTAGGAAGATTAGTCGTTTGGATCTTGAATAGATTCCAGTCGTATAGCAAGCCGAATTATACGTTAGGAATTCTTGATTCAGTTACACACATACATCTTCTGTGGATATCAGTGTTGGTGACGACTACTACAGCTAGTACAGATATTAGGGTTCACCTCTACTGATTTGAACACTTTAAAATTTTATAATTTTATGTTACATATAAGTATGGGGATGATGAATACGGAACATATTAATAAAGTTGTTTTAGGTTTTCAATAAGTTTTGGGAGGAACGATATTACAGTTATACGGAGGAGTCGCGCCTGATTATTTGACAAACGCTTAACAATTTGGGGGAAGACAGGTTAGTAAGGAATAGTTATGGGAAACTTTTCTTGACATCTGGATGCACTTCTTCTACAAACATGCGTCGTCTTTAGATATCACTCTTGAGGGTTGGCTGGAAAGTTAATTGAGACGGATAATAGTTATATATACTCTTACGTTCTACAATTATCGAAGAGGTTGTTCCTATCCTTTTCTTCCTCTTCTTCTTCTTCGTCTTCTTCTTATTCGTATATGCTAACGGTTATATATATATTTTCTTTCCCCTTTTTATTTATATTGACTTCAATAGCGTCTTCTTCTTCTTCGGTACGAAGGTTTTTTTTTTTATTGGTTATGTTCACTCTAGTCTTCTTCTTCTTTGAATACGTACCGTTTATGCTTTACTTTTCAAATACCTTCTCTTCTATAAATAGCAATTATTACAATACGTTGCAACTACTTTTCGTCTTATGGTATATCTTACGACTACTTCTCTACTTTCTTCTTCTTCTTCTTTTCTTCTTCTTTCTTCTCCTTTCTTTCTTCTTCTTCTTCTTTTTTTCCTATAACTACATTCATTTCGTCTTCTTCCGTTTATCTTATACTTATCAACTGTTTTACTTCGTCTTCTCTTCATCTTCTTCTTCTTCTTTTCCTATAACTACATTCATGTGTCGTCTTCTTCTGTTTATCTTATAATTTTAGACTCTTTTTCTACGTCTTTTCTTCATCTTCTTTTGTTCTTTACCTACTACTACATTCGCGTCTTCTTCTAATTTTATAACTTTCGACTTCTTCTTCTTCGTCTTTATCTATTACTACACTCGTTTGTGACTTTTCTTCTTTATCTTATGCCTTTCAATGGATTCATTTTCTTCTTCTTCTGTTGTCATCCAGTACTTTTGCGGCTTCTTCTTCTTCTTCTTCATCATATTACACCAACAATAAATTATGGCAGTCAGTACAGTATACGTGGAATATTGAGGACAATTGGCTGTTTCTACATAAGAGGACATGTATTGCGCATATGAATAGGGTTCATAGCTCAGATGGGGTACAAGAGTTAATTTTGTCGCGGTTTGCAATCATAGTAGGAATATGCGGTTGACTATTCACTCGGTTAAAACAGGACGAAACGAGTTAGAAATAGAAGAGTGTGTATAGTTTGGGGAAAGGGTTTGCTCTTTATATTAGGAAGCTGGTTGTTAAGTTTATATGAATAGATTGTACATTAATTCGTAGGTTGACATAATATTGGAACTTCAGATTTATCGTAGCTCGCATTTCATAGGAGAAATATACAGTTAATATTTACTCGGTTGAGTTGGTTTGTATAGCTTGAAGGGGATGTGGGGAGTGTTAGTGGGAGTATATTCTGGGGGAAGGGGGGTATATGCTGGGGAAAGTAGTATAGAGTTGCGAGGTGGTGAACACTAGGAGTGCACCATTGTAAGGGAAGCAAGGAGGATAACAAAGTGGGGGAAGGAGTGTTCCTTTTAAGTGTTGATAACAGGATGGAGCTTGAGTAGTTAGCAGACACAATGATGAGATTACTGAGGCATTCAATCGATTATGAAGAATTGAACCTTTTCAGTCAATTGAATAAATTAGATACAGTCCCTTTTGCTTTCAAATCTTATATTTATGTTAGTTGTACACTTTTCATTTGAATGATAGACAGATGGTTTACAGTAGCTTTAAATACGCAAAAAGGATTCCATTGAAAAGGAATTCCACCCTAATAGAAATATAGTACGCGGGGAAAGGAAAGAACAACGATTTATTTTAAAAGGAATTTTAGAAACTCTTGATAAGTATCACGAGATATACTATCCTATTGGGTTATTTATCAGATAGGCTTGGTCTGATAGATCATTCCTCTCTCTAAATAGGGGGAAGCTGTGATGGTCGACATAGAGATAGATTTAATAAATTTAGAAAATCTTAAAATAATAATATTCAAAAAAGTCAAGTATGGACATCAAAATTATATTTCTTCTGTTTGGAATCGTTTAAAAGTAAAAGCCTGATATATTTCTTCTTAAGATTCTATGTATTACAAGAGGCTAACAAAATATTGAATATTCAGCTATACAAGTAATATTTCTTAGATCTTTATTATACCATAGATATAATTCTGTGTTAAATTAATATCGTTTGCCAATCCTAATAGACTCGACCTTGTGAGTAGGTGCGAACGAGCCTTTATTATTTATGAATCAGAACAGTAAGTCTCGCGTGTAGCGGGTGCTTAACTATTATTTTAACGAAACGGACCAATCACAGGCGCGCTTTGCCTTCGACGGGTTGAGCCGGAGGCGACCGTCCTGGTGACTGAATCCGGCCAATGGCGAGCGCCGGCGGTGAGGTCATCGGGCATAGGATGAGTCACTGCACTAGCGTGGATTTCAGAGGTATGGTGAAATCGTTACTATAAAAGGAGCGAACGCGATGTACTCAGCCCTTCAGTTCGAGACCAGACTTGCGAGCGGGAGCGCTGCCCAACAGACTACCGACGGAGCCCTGAGTTCCAGAACATCATTTGCGGACGGAGTTGCTGCCCGGACTTATGGAGGAATCTACCATTCATCAGTACCAGAGAGGATCATACCGACACTGTGTAACAGCTAAGGAACACATTTATATTATCTATCGATTAATTATTTTCACGATTGAAATGTATTTATTTTGGGAAGATTTAAAATCGGAGCAATAATGTATAATTAATATCACGATTTCTTGTGTGATCTTGGCTCAATTCGTACGGGAATATCTCCCAAACGAATATAATTTGATGCATGGGGATTTTCATACCATTTGTATTAACAATTGATTTTACGGAGCTCTATAAGCAGTGCTTAATAGATTCATAATATTGTCGACGAGTTATGTATTGCATAACCAGATATCAATCCAAATCGTACGAGAAATTCTTCCGAACGAATATATTTTAAAGTATGGGGATTTTCATACTATTTTTACTAACAATTGAATACACATAATTCTATAAGAAACGCTTAGTAGCCTTATAAAAATTGTATTGCATAAGTATTGCGCAATCCGGTCTTCAGCTAACTCTTTATGATTTGAGTACCTCGTTACATCTGGCTTAACAAGTAGCTTCAGAACGACGAGTAAAGGACAGAATGGGGAGATCTAACTGAAATTGGAGTTTTCTGGTTCATGAACGTTGAGCTAGGTGAGGTTGTGGATGACGCTCGTGTCATAAGCTTGGAATCCGCGCAAGCCCCTGTGAGGTACTCTTAAAAGCGGGACCTCCCTTGTTGATCGGAGTGGCCACTAGACTCGACCTTCGCGCCTCATCCTGCTCAAAAACAGCGTGAACCAATGTCGTGAATTCTCTGACTTTGGAAGGATTTTCATGCCTGAATGCTATGAAATCTCAATAGAAAACGTTAACTTCTATTTCATCCTCTGTAAAAAGACAGAGCTAGAATCAGTATAAAAATCATTCACTCATGGAATATGGAATAGCTGGGATATTATAAATATGTTACTAACACTCTAACATTTGACCAAAGTAAATGTTGCAAGATGCAGAATCGTGGGACGCCGCTCTGAAAAGGCATAATGAGATTGCACAATAATTTGTAACATCGCTGACTATGCCCGCAAAGGAGGCTAATGTCGTCATCAATTCGTACCAAAAGAGTACATGATTCTTCAAACACCGGCCTAAAAGAAAGGCGCCTCAAGACAACACACATCATCAGAAACTCGTACCAAAAGAGTACGGCCTTCTCAATTATAAGCCTAAAAGAGAGGCGTCACAGGATCACATCTCGTAAAGAAGAGATAGAGTCTCGGGATGCAGTAAGTTCCGGAGGAACAAGGGGGGCCGTTTAGTCACTTAGGAAGTCGGCCACCGGGTTTAGGCGGGCGCGGGGCCTCTACCCCTCTCAGCAGAGATGCTGAGGGTTTAAAAAAAACCAAAATTTAGCATTCAAAGAAACTATTATTTCATATAAACTCACGGGCTGTTGTAGAATCCTTTCGAACAAACCATCCCCGAGACCTTATCTACTTATTTATAAAGAAGTTTCGTTTCAAAAATGTCTTATTTCGTAGATAGCAAATATATGTATTATTTTCCCACGGAATTAATATGAACAGGTTCATACACGTCTGAGACGACACCATTCAAGGTAAGAATATGTTAATATAAAGTGTTTAAAATTATTAATTTCAGTGTTATTTAATATGTGTGAATTTTTCCCTTTGCGCCGTTCGAACGATTTTACTGGTTTGTCTCAAATCGAAAATGTTTTATTTCTAATACACGAATTCTTTCTAGTGTATGTATTTTATTGTAACATAAATGTATCGATTATTAGGTTCGTTAGATGTTTTATTACGTAATATTATGCAATTGTTTCCACACTGCTCCTATAAAAGAATTTGAAGTTATTACGATACACAACGGGGTCCTTCATCCATTAGACGAATCATGTGCCAATTCAACGACGTATTACGAATAGTATATATTGTATTTATCGAGATTTAGTCGCATTTATTATTCCTAGTGAGGTTTTTAGTATTGGTTCCAGGCGCCATTATGAGGCGGAAATAGTTCATATTCATAGCCCGACTGCAATAGGTATTTTTGTCGCGTAAGAGGTAGCACTTTTAGGAATATAACTGTGTTTTATGTTTCGTCCCTGACGGACAGGATGGTATAGCTGTGGCTATTTAGGTAATATACTTAGTAAATGCAAAGGGCATTAGGTATTTCAATTTAGTATGCGAACCCAAGATGTTAGAAATATTTTAGTTAATATTTTTAGTTAATTTTGCATTCAAAAGCGCAATTTTCACAGAATAATTATTTCCAGTTAATAATATATATTTTAGTTAAATGTATAGTTAGCACAGGCAGAGTATTAATATTGTATAGAATACATTATTTATAATATTTCAAGAAGGTATAATATTTTATTCCGCGATCCTTTTATAGTTACAGCGTATCTGTCGACCTCGGCCGTTGCCACCCGCGCCATACAACTATTTTCGCTAACATCATACGGCAAATGACTTTATTCATTGCAATGAAATTTATATTATTTAATATTATTTTCAGTTAATACGTATTTTTAGTTAATTTATCGTATAGAACAATTTCTGATAGTATAGAACATTATTTCATATGAAAAGTTGAATTTTAGTAGTAGTAATATTTCTGTATTGAATATTTAATTTTTAACAACTGTATCGCTACATCATATGGTTGAAGTCGACCGGTTGCATCCTGCCGCTCGATCGCGCGCGCTCACATATAAGAAAAATGAAATATTTGATAATCCAATATATTGTATTTTTGAACGCGACGGTTTGCTACTTACTAACCTTCATTATTTAGTAGGACCCACATTAGGGTCATCTTACATCGTTAGCCGTGAAAAGAATATGATTTACATTGATTTGCAATGGAATGATTTGTATTATAGATTTGCTTCGCCTTATATATTCAACACACACCCCATGGGATGTCTAACTCTGGTGCCGGACCAGGAGCTATACTAAATTATTATTAAATGTATCAAGGCCGCGATGCCCTACTATCTACCTGGGTCATCACAGTGCTTACCGTGACCAGGAGAACGATTTATATTGAAATACAATAAAATGCTTTATAATATTAATTGAACATCATTTCGACATTAAATACAGTCTGCTCGATCTGATTAGGGCCTACTATCTATCAGGATTATCACAGTGGTTGTCCGCGACCAGGAGGTCGAAATGAAAAATATAATAATAAAATTAAACTCGCGTCAACAATTTTACGACTGAATAATCTATTTTCATATAATAGAAAGCATCTCTAGAAAATACCGTCATTTGACGAGGACCCACTATCTACCTTGGATCATTACACGCGGCTTGGGTGGCTGCCGGTTACTTACATTTCCCGCTGAACCTTCAATTACTGGCTTCCTTTCTTTGGCTGGTTTAAAAAAGTTTCAATATTTTTATATACGAGTGTATATGTTCTGAGAACACAATTACCGGATTTTGTTCACAGAGTATCAAATATTTATTAAGATAAATAATAGAAGTCTGACAGAGACGAAGTATTTATATGGAAAAGGTTAAATGAAAAAAAATGGAAGTCTTTATAGGGTGGCCCAGGTCTTATAACCTCTGTGAGCTAGCTGAAGTGATCACTCCCCAGAATATAATTTTAAAAAATTCGACTGCAAAAACATCGACAATATATATAATAGACGCATCTGCAGATGTCATTTGCTGACGCATCTGTCGACGTGTACAGCAGGCTTTAGGATAGAAGAGTATTTTTTTCATGTTTCTGTCTTCCGTAGCGGGAAAAAAACACCGTAAAGTAAAGTAAGTTAATTGCTTGTCGCCATTTTTATTTTGAGTAAAATTATCCGCAGGGCTTAGCAATTGACAGGGCAGTTGCCTTATATTTCTGTTAGTAGCTATTAAAATGCCCTAGTATTATATGTATGTGCAATATCATTTACATACTATGCGTGGTAGATTGAGGAATATTGTTTTTACTGTACGGATAAGTCTATTTATGTTTTGAATAAATTTGATTGTAGCAATGATGGAGAGGAAATAGTTCAGCATAGCTATGTCACAATATACAATCTAATATTTTGCTTATAAAGCCTTTCGTGAATACCATCAGCGATGACTTGTTTTTGTTATTTCAGGATATGCATATGTTAGTTCTCCCCCATTTGATTGTATATATATAATTGTAAGTTTACATCGTTTGTTTAAATTTCCATAGGATTCACAATTTTGTTTCAATAAAGATTTTAATTGTTAACTTCTTGCATCTTTTATTCTATATATCCGTTGTTGTTGCACTAATTACGTCATAAGTCAACTTACCCCTAGTGAAAAGTCAACCAGCCCCAGGCATGGGATAGGGTGACTAGTATTTCGCATTTTAGGAGATCAAGCTTATACACTACATCGTAAGTGATTGCAAGCTTTTTGTATTTTTTCACAAAGCTTAGTATTTTATCTACAGAATGTATTATTTTTTATAATAATATACACTGATACAATAAAAAATACAAGCGCCTAAACTGAAAATTGGTCAACTATCCCCGTCTACACTACACACTATCCTGTATTACTATTAGAGAATATCAAAGCATTCAGATAAGGGTTGGTTTGTTAAGTCCTTTAAATTTTTAAAATGATACAACTTAATATAACGAGCAGTTAAGCAATTGGCTATTGCCGATGCTTGCTGCTAGGCCCTGCGGGCGGCTAACTGGCCTAAATGTTTGCCGAGCGACCATTAGTACCCGCTATGTGGCCATTGGTGTCTGCAATTGGCTATTGGCTCTACTGGCTGCTGCGCGGCCGATAGTGCCTGCTACGCGGCTATATTAGTATCTGCAATCAACTATCGCCCATTGCCTGCTGCTTTCCATACAATTTGGTTATTTTTCAAAAATGTTTCAAAGACATACAGCGTTTTTGAAGCAATCATAACATAGATGATCCATCGCCATGTTTGCTTTCGAGATCGACACATTTCCAACCAAATATATATTCTAACCTAGAAGTTAAACGTCAAAATATATATATATAAAATATGTAATATCCCCGTCACGAAACACTGGTTCAAACGCTGAGATATTGCACACTTATCGTTATGAAATTAATTCTCTGACCTCGCGATGCGTGACGCCTTTTATAGATAAATTCCAACGAGAGATTTGTTCTAGATTTCTAAGAGAGGCCTGTAGTGCGTTCTGGATGATTCCAATGTAGTGTTTTATTATGTAAGGAATTTCATGGAATTTTCCCGAGAGAAAATACGGTCACTGATGACTGACCCATAATATTTGAGAGTTTGTGGTCGCGTGACGCCGTTAAATTTTTAGTAATCGTAGGTTACCATCTCATTACAATACCTAATGATGAATATAAATAAGAGATGAAAAATATTCGTATTAATCTGACTTAAAAATCGAGAAAAGTCTACATGTTTATATAATTTATAGTGCCAGAATACGCGTTTAATTTTAGCACTGTATGTAAAAAGTTAACAAGAAAAAATCACCTACATTGAATATTTTGTAAACAAAATAATTTTACAAGTATTGCCGGATACAGTGAGTAGGTACTTATTAATAAACAAATTGTTACACAAAGGTACATACTTCAAAAAGTTAATAACAATATTGGAAAAAAATATATTTTCTCCAATACAGTAATAAAGTCGGTATTCTATTTTTATTCCTTCTCAAAGAGTTTTCGCTTCAAAAATAGAAGAAGATAGAGTCCCCAGGGCCAGTTGGCAAATCAAAAGATATTTTCGGAACTCAATTTACTTCAAGCGTTATAAATATAACAGATCGAATCAAAGTGTTATAAATTCGCGAAATTCGTTTTGCAACACATTCCGAGAATTTTATTTCAACGCCTACTCCTTTTACGTAATTCATAATATATTTGAATTTTTAAGGGGTAAATATTTATAAACTTTCATAAGAGGTTAAAGATGTCTAAAAAATTATTTCGTGTAAATTTTGAACGCCCGTGAAAACTTATAGTAAGACAGGCCTAGAAGAAAATAAGAAATGATGAATTTAGGCGCAAAACCAGAGTAGTGGGTATTATGGCGTAGTGAAGATAAAATAGCAATAGGCAAGGCAAGTTGCAAGGCAGGATGCCACAAGATGAATTCCTATAGTTCTGAGTGGAGATCTTGGGTGAACGAGAGAGGCATTTATATATTTATTTATTTAATACACGATACAACATACCATTAAAAAAACAATGAATATAAAGATGTATAGATGGATAGATAATAATAAAAAAGACGATAAGGTATAATTCTATCAAAAACAATTAATAAGAAAGTGATATATAAAGAATAAAACATTAAGTGAATAACATAAAGTATAATAAAATTACATCAAATGAAATAATAGTTATCAAATCAAATAAAAAAAGTCAGCAATCAATAAAACTAAAACAAATTAAAATAATTATGTCTGAAATTCAAGAAGCAACAAAATTACAACAAAATTAAATAATTGTAAACAAATCAAATCTGAAACTCAAGAAGCAATAAAAATGATAGTAATATAAATGAAATGAAAATGAAAATGAAAAAAAATGAGACATCGGAATTCCTCAAAATATATGGGCGACAATGTAGCCACTGTGAAAAAAATTGCTACAGTAAGCAAACGGCGGAAAAAATGTAAAGATATAGAAGAGACCTATGTTCAGCAGTGCAAATATGAAGGCTGAAGAAGAAGGAGTGAACATTTTAAGTTTTACTTCACTTTATTGTATTATTCTTATAAATGTTATGAAACACTTGTAAAATTCCACACTTTTATTGCTAAATAAGGTCGCTGGACATAAACTTTAGCTGGAATTTCATAATTCGAACTCATTCTCATAAATTCCCTAAAATATTTCAGTCGTTCCCGGAAATACTGCGCAACGCCATTGCTATTGGACGGATTCACAGGTTGCTTATCTTTTTGCCCGGATCTATGGTTTTAACCCACTTGTCGAAACAAACTCTGTAATCTCGGCACAACGTAATTTTAGGAACTCGAATACTCGAAGCTTCTGGTCTTCGCGTATTTGAGTATTCGACCAGCTTTCAGATTTTTCAAAAACTTGATCCGAGAATAATACTAGGATAGTTAACGATAGTAAATGAATGAATGAAAAGCGAATTTTAGCAGATTCAATAGTATGCGAAATAAGCGACATCAGAGTTAGTTTGTGTTAAAAAAATATGCAAACATTGATGTTATAAATATTTTTCAAAATGTATTTGAACAGGGTAAACAACACATTGAATTATTATGGACTAGGACTGAAGTAGTCCCATTTTTGACATGTTAAGCTGTCCCTTGGCTCAAAAACGAAATTTTACATTTGGGAAACATTTTAACATTGATTTTCAATTGTCAATTTAAATTTTGTCCTCTGAATTTTTTTATTCAATTTTTTTTGTAATTTATAAAAAAATGTGTGTGGTGATTTGATGCACAGTTTGATATTCTTATGTATTTTCATATCGTGGTTTTTTTAAAGTAAAATATGCATCTTCATTTTATAGTGCAATGCATCGAAAAATATCATACAATTTATTTATTGTAGCTTTATTAGTTTATTATTGATTACATTTAATATAATTTATAAGAAAAAACTTTGTTTTTACCAAATGTTTGTTGAAAATACCGACATGTTTCGGGGCAATGCAGCAATGGGGCATTTTCGTATTTCCAAAATAAATTAAAGTTCCCGAAACATGTTAATATTTTTTTGACAAAGTGACTTTGAAAAAGTGGTGGAAGCAAAGTTCATTTTTATTAATTATATTAATAATATCACCCCAAAATCATTTTGCTAATATTGAAGGTATTCATTTTTTTAATTATTATTATTTTTTAAAATAAATAGAGATCGAACACGGAAGACGTATCGCATAAATATTCTTATTATTATCAAACTAAGCCAAAAACCTGTGCTATGAAAATAGGACTAACTTGCTGGTGTCCTGGAGTGGGGCTCAAACCACCGACCACCAGATCACTAGACGAGTGTCACGACCACTACACCAACAAGCTACTAATTACATCTAATGATGAGAGGGACTGCTTCCCTCGAAACTATAGTAGTGACAAAATAACTCAACATACGTAGCAATACAAAGACAAAGTATTGTTGAGTGATAATTAAATATTAATTATTAGTTTATTAGTCTTAATTTGAACGATAAAATTAAATTTAAATTTGAAAGCAGTACAATGATAACGTATTGTTGAGTGATAATTAAATATGGATTATTAATTTATTGATCTTAATTTTAATACAAATTGAAAAACGATTGTTATTGAAAGGAAGTGAATATATGAATAATGATGCATTCACTGGTTGGGTGTGGTACAAATATATGCATAGAAATCAACTTAATGGAAGGAGTATAATAGGAACAGAATTACTATGCCGAGTCAAAGGTCTTCTGTTGATATTAATTACATTTAAATTGCCAATCATCCCTGAAGGAAAGACAGATCTTGGTCGGATCGCGGTGTGATGCTTATTATTACAGCTGCAATGGTCCAGAAGCGGTAAATGTGCACAATTGGAGTGCTTATGAAAGGAAATTGAATTTAATCAAATATTTTATTGGAAACTTGCACCAATCAGAGGGAAATATTTATCTTAACCTTTAAGTCACCTGCGCAATGAGGAATTCAACAAAAATAACTAAAATTAAAACACAGATCACTTTGTTTTCATAATTTTATTAGATTATATAATCTACATGTTTCGAGAACAATGTTCCCTTCCAATATATTCCAGGAGAACAAAAATATTCGATAGTGGGTTATGCAAAATTTTTTGCATAACCCACGATTGAATATTTTTCGACTTAATATTCCATCCTCTCCAGATGAAATTTCATAATAATTAACACCTTTGACCCGCCCACCCCTCACCCTCCCCTTGCATGGTTTTTTAGTACACAAATAATCCTGAGGAAGGGAACATTGTTCTCGAAATATGTGGATTGTATAATCTAATAAAGTGGTGAAAACAAAGTGATTTGTGTTTTTATTTTAATAATAATGTAACCACAAAGTTCAAGACCAGATGAAAAAATATTCTTCTAAAAATTAAAAAAATAATTATTTTCCAAGAGCATGAGTCCCTTGTGGACAAATACACTTTGGACATCTGGGCCCGAACCGTAAAATATTAATAAAGATAAATTATATAAGCCTCAGAGAGTCAATGCTATGGATATGAGAAATGTGTGTGGAGATGTTTTTATACGATGGCCCAGGATTTATAAGATGTATGAGCTGGCTTTGTCACTCCACACAGTGCAACGTTCACCAATTCCATCGTAAGAACATTCAAACAAATTCTGAAATGTCTATGTTTATTCAAATCAGAGAATCTTTTGTTTATACGCTGAACTGTGCTAGAGAGTACTGTGTTCTTAGAAAATATCTACAAACAAAATATTAGTAGAAGGTGTGTTCTTAGAACATACCTACATATAAAATATTAATAGAATACATATAAATAAATTAAAAAATCAAATGAAAATTAAGGTGTCCGATAGATTTAAGAACAGTGATTAATATTTGGATTAGAGAGATGGATCGACCATTTATTGGCACACTCAGCCAAACAAAGTGACAACTTGAATGTTGTTTGCTAATATACTATCCAAGGTAATCAAGATTCCAAGTATACTTTTATCACGAAATGGTAGAATTGGAAGGAATTATCGAAGTTTCTTGAACTCTCCACACGAATCTGGAATCGACTGGGCTATTCTCGTAGTCATTTTTTTATTTTATTATCTTTTTTAAAAATTATTTATTAGAGATACTAACAGGCTAATGGGTACATGATACTCAGATAATAAACATTATAGTGAAGACTATGCCCATTATCCCAATTACAAGTGTCTTCGGCACGCTCTAGTAACATTTATTTTTGCAATTAATTATATTATATATTTTGTGTTTGAGTGTAGTGCGATTAGTATTTAATGAATGGTTGATTTAATGGATCTATAGGTTCATGTGATCGTTTAGAAAATGGATGTTGTGTATGAGTGAGTTTTTGAACGAAGATAAGGTGTCTGCAAGAATATCAGCATCAATGTTAGGGTCAGAACAATATAAATTATATGTGCGACATAGCCTTGTAATGGGAGAAAAGTAACCGACATTATTAGTGTGCTGACTTATTCTGAAGAACTCCGGGTTTCTTATACGGGGTTTAACATGCAAATTTATGTCAGATAGAGAGAGAGAATCAATAGCTCCGCTGAGAATCTTGTGTAGCACAACGAGATCGGATATTTTCCGTCGGGACTCAAGTTTGTGCATCTTGAAAAAGGCAAGTCGATCTTCGTAGCTGTGAAGGTTGTTGTGTTGACCAGCTTTGTATGACAAAATACGTAGAAACTTTTTCTGCACTCTCTCGATTCTCGTAATATGTGTTGTGTAATAAGGTGACCAAATAACTGACGAATATTCCAATATACTTCGTACTAGTGATGTATAGAGTATTTTTAGACTTTGAGGATTTTTAAAGTCTTGAGTAATTCTGGTGATAAATCCCAACATAGTATATGCCTTGTTTGTGATATAATCAAAGTGGTTTCTAAAAGTGAGTTTAGAATCTAGCATGACGCCCAGATCCCTTATTGAATCGACTTTAGCGAGTGGAACGTCATCCAGTTTATAAACAAATTCTATTTTTAAAAATATTTTTAGTGAAACTAATACATGAACATTTCTTAGCATTAAGTGACATATTATTTGCTTTACACCAATTTGATAGTTCGTCCAGATCTCTTTGTAGGAGATGACTATCTTCCTGGTTAAGAATGGTGGAATAAATTTTTAAATCATCAGCATATAATAGACACTTATTTCGTAATATATTTGGCAAGTCATTTTGAAGATAAGAAAGAACAAGGGACCAAGGTGAGAACCTTGAGGAACTCCTGAGGTGATGAATCCGGAGATGAATTATATCCATTTACAGTCACCACTTGAGTTCGATGAGAAATGTAAGATTCTATCCATCTCAATAAGTTGCCGTGGATTCCTATAGCATGAAGTTTTGTCAAAAGTATACGATGATTCACCTTGTCAAACGACTTGCTGAAATCTATATATATTACATCCACTTGAGATCTCGAATCATACGATTTGCAAATTTGACTCACAAACTCAAGCAGGTTGGTAGTTGTGGATTTTTTTGGAACAAAGTCGTGTTGATTAATGCAAAGTGTCTGACGAAAGTGGGCGAATATGTATCTATAGCAAATAATCTCGAATATCTTTCCAAAACAAGATACTTAACTTTTTTTTTGAATATAGTTTTTTTAGTGTGTGTATAGTGAATATAGTGAATATAGAATTTTTGAAATTTAGAGGAACCACTATACCATTATATTACCACCATACCGTTTTACCGTCATACTATCATAGTATTACAGAGTAACTTGTCGGTCTTGTGGTTAGGACTCTCGCCTCGTGATCCAAAGGTCGCGGGTTCGAACTTCCAGACTCCAAAACTCCAGACCAGCAAGTTAGTCATATTTTAGCACAAGCGTTTAGCTTAGTCTGAAAATATTAAGAACATTGATGTGACATGTATTCCGTGTTCGCATCTCTATTAAAAAAAATGTAATTTCCACTCGGAAAATTAGTGCGAATTAAGAAATTGGATTAAATACATTAATTTATTGTAAATTTAAGAACAGTGCTCCGCCTAAATTTGTATCCAGTAACTTTGTGTAAAAAATTAAAGTTCAAATTGTTTTTGTGTTTCATTTGCCTCCCGCATTCACGTCCCGTGACAGTATAAATATTGACAGTTGACACATGTCTTGACATTTCTCACAAAGAAATCATGGGTATGTAAATAAGTAGGTACGTCCCGTCTATTTTGTCATAGTGGGGATATTCTTGTCCAAACTTACACTATTTGTTGCCTGATACTTTTACATCCTATTTAACTATATATTTCTTATCTAACTATATATTTTACTATTTAATTAATGTTAATGTCCCTGGAAATGTGTTATTTTATGAATTTCTGTATTATATTTCACAAACAAAACTATTCACAAATTAATCTTATAAACAATTTCTTCAACCAAAATAATCTAGTTTAGAAAATAATCGCGTAGAACATAAATTTTCAATTATCAAATCAACACTTTCTCAACACACACACAGGCTTTTCTTCAAGCAAGACCTAACGGGGTGGTTTATGTAACCCTAATTTCCCCAAGAGTCGATAATCCCTACAGAACAAACAGGCACAACCCTTACATTTTGAATAAGTTGCGTAAGGAATCAGCTGTGCTGAAATATTAATTTGAAAATGTTTGTGATATAATGTAGTTGTGTAAGAATGTTTTCTTCGCACGTAACTAATAGTTATTACAAACAGTAATGAATTTTAAGTTACGTAAAGTAATTTTAAATCCTTTATATTTAAGGTCAACACTAGTCTTGATTGTGGAAACATCTTGGAAGTAAAAATTAACAATCTTCCCATCATCCAATAGAACTGAAATTTTGCTCATCGACTTGATGTTGATGAAAATGCATGCTTACATATATTTGAAATAACACATACACACAAAAAAATGCAAATTTATCTTAGATGCTCGGGCAAATACTATGGGTCTTTCCATTTAAGAAAGACAATCAAATTAGTATGTGTAAGCCATGCGTACGACGCACTTTATTTCGTTGTATTGGTATTTACGGGTATAAACACTAACACTACAAAACAATGCGTCTCGTACGCATGGCTTACACATAAATATTCGAATTTCTTTATTAAATGAAAAGAATTCTACTTTCTAGTACTATTCTAAAATTATTTAAACCATGGACGCTTTGGAATTTATCTCTACACTAAAAATTGTCACAAAAAAAGAAAAGTTGGTTATTATTCACTAAAAACTTCCGGCGTATCAAAATTTCAGTAATTATTTATTTATTTATTTATTAATCAACGCCCTAGTAGGCTTTTACAGTACAATAAAGTTAAAAGGGTTTGTATGTATATGTTTTGAAGTAATTAAATTTAAAAAAATAAGAGAAATGAACAATATAAATGTAACACAAAGAAACAGTAATAATTAGTAACCTTTAACAAATTAATAATTAAGTAAAATTAAAAATTAAAAAAAAAAATTAAACCAATATACGATATAATTAAGATAAGAAGACAAAAAAGAAATATAAAAGATAAAATTAAAACATATTTAAAAGAGAAATGAACGATAATTAGGAGTCTCTAAAATAAACAAATATATATAATTCACGAGGAACCAAAAATAAATAAAAATTCAGTCCAATAAACTGTTATTAATTCTATTCGTGTATTCTAAGTAATTCTTTAATTCGGGTATGCTCCTACAATGAAGAATGTCTACGAATTCCGAGAATTTGTTTCCAAGGCGATGCATGCGTGTTAACGGTGATTTAGTGCATAGTTATTCCTGTGGGTCCCTAAAAAGTACACTCCATGATATCTCGTTTGTGTTGCTTGTCTTCATACAATAATACTTAATAATAATTAATATTATAATTTACTGAAGAAACAATTTTCCCGATTATCTTAAATTTAATTTAGTACCGATGCGATACAAATGAATCTCTTAGTCAAGAAAACAAAAGTGAAATAAAATGAAAACTGAGACCTTGCTTGTCAAGAATTTGTAATGAAAGCTATGTTTTTTGTGTTTTTTTTTTATAATTATTTTACATAAAATGGTGATTTGAGGTCAACGTATAAATTAGCCAAAAATCTACCTGTGTTTAGGTCCAGCTATAAAATATCCTGTTTTTACGCACTTTTTACTTTCATATCAACAAGACAGAATATAATTATTTTTATCATATTTCTTAGAACAAAAGCATTCGATTTTAAATGGAATATTTTTAAATTCATTTAAAAAAATATAATAAATATATCGCTTTTCATTATAAAACAATAATAGAAAGTTACACAAAGATAATCTTTTAGTATTTCGTAGAACTAAGGATTAACAAAAATAAAACATTCTTAAATTAAAAAATTTTTTTTCCTGGTAGATGTTTATAGTCTTGCAATATTATCATGAGATTATAAGAATCTTGAAGAATGGCACATAATCGAAGGTTCCCGAGTGCACTGGAATATTCTGGAAGAAACTCACATGCACCCATATATGCTAGAAGTTTCTAGAACTCGAGCGGTTACAAATGAAGCGGCGACAACAGTTGTATTGATAGATGCGAAACCAGAGACAAAAAGCGATAAGTGAACGGCGATCTGCTAACCAGTGAAATATTTTATGAGACTTCCTATTACCTACCGGGGATTCGATAAGTTTTTGATAGCCGCCAGCATGACAAGAACCGGTGAATAAAGTGTTCCACAGATATGCGAATATTCTAGAAGTTCATCGATAGTGATCAATTAGTCCGAATTACATAATACCGCTCCAGGTAAGTTCGTGATCAGTGACTTTTGGCGATCATGTGACAATATAGTATTTAACTATTATGTACAAACTAACTATTATGAATTAATTATTAGGCTAGCCGTACGCTCGTGAAAAATCACGGTAATTTAGTGGGCGACCTACGCATGTTGTGCGCTGTTACGTGTCACACTCTAATTTCCTAAGGTTTTCCTATAACTCCAGCTTCATCTCGGCAAGTTACGGACAGGTATATAGCGAAATTCTTATATTTAGATTGGATACGTTGAATGCAAAATGCATTTGCCTAGCTGGCCAAGCAGCTTAGACGTACACTTTTTGTCCATACGAATTAATCGTTTGCCCTTGGATGACGTTGAAATTATAAGTTCAGTTAAATAATAACACTACCGAAAATAATTTTGACCACATTCATGATACGTGTTGTCTGCAAAAGTCCAGTTGTTTTACATAAACGCGCTAATTTAGTCTCGAAGTCTGTGAAGTGGTTTAAAATTGCATTCATCCTGTGCAGCATGTGTCCGCTGCAAAGTTCGTGGAGCGCATATGATTGCAATTGCAAACTTCATCTGTACTTTAACGAGACATTTGTATTCTGCGGATTTTGCAACGTCAGGTACATCTCTCAATAAAATTTATATAGGAAGACGTGGTGCAAAGCGCATTCATATTCGTATTTACTATTGAACTAAATAAATAAATCAGATTTTTTTTATAGTTTTTTTTGATTTTTTTAATTATTTAATAGTTTAATAGATTTTTATAATTAGACTTAATAGTTCAATAGATTTTTTTAATAACAGATTAAAAAAACCCAATTATTTTACTAAAAATTGAGCAATTTTTATCAAGATATATTGTGAATATAGAGACGAAACTATTTTTTCATATGGGAAAATAGGTATGAAATTCTTTTATGGGTGTAAATAGGGCTTACGAAAGGCTGCCCAAAAAGATCAATTTACACGATATAACTTTCACAAATTTCACAATTATGGACCATTATATCTATCAAAATTTTGGAGGTTGTATATATGTCATCTTTGCACAATTTGTTTAACCCATGAATTGTTTTTTTATCACCACCATCTGTGGATGAAATTCGTTATCCGCATAAACCAGTATAAATGTCAATCTGTAAAATGGCTTCGTCTCTACGCGACATCTATAATATATCTTCATTAACAAATAAATTAATATAACTTTATTCCAGAATGTGGGGAGGTTCGTGCAATCCCACACATTCCATATAAATGTAGGTACACACATTAAAAATATTATATAAAATAAAAGAGAAATAATAAAATCATATAAAATAGAGTATTATAAGTATTGAAAGTATTAAAAAAGAAGAAAAATAATCAAGAAAACAAGTGTAGTATTAGTATACATGAAGAAAAGTCATAGAAATATGTCATAAAATATCGTATATTAGCGGCTTTAGCGAGCGATGGCAAGTCAATTATGCGGGGCCAGTATCTTTCTCCAGTGTGCATCGATGCTGGATGCTGGAGTAAGGCGGGCTTCCAGGATAAGGATATTTCCGGAGCTGTATATCCTTTCCCTCATTCCTGCCACCCTGGATCTTATGAGGGCTGCAAAATTGGGAACACGCCCCTTAGTGAACATACCGGAAGCGCTGCAATATCTGGGAAGGCCAAACATCATACGGAATGCGTTGTTATATTGTATGCGAAGTCTTTCTACGCTAGTCTTTTTATAATTTGTCCAGAGTTCACATGTATAACGTTGCACAGAAGGCAAGGAAGAGCGTTCTTTTTACAGCGGTGCTACAATATACAATACAATTAATAATGTCCACCTGGTGATAAAATCCAGTACTGTGTTCTTGAAATATTGCTTCAAAATATTTGAACGTATTCATAATATTTTGAAGCAATATTAGAAATTTGCAGTGGTGTTCAGTGGGTATGGATTAATTTTAAGGTACAGATACACATGCTTCTTTAGTGGCATGCTAATGAGCATGCCACTAATAAGCATGCCCTAACAACTGTACACACTTGCTCATTACTGGCATGCTCATAAATAAGCATG
>JADDOH010003371.1:0-23902 GCA_016648135.1 Agrypnia vestita | reverse complement strand
GCAGAAAGCAGCCAACCCAAAAAACATGGAACTGAGAAAATGGCTTCTAAAAATTTGAATCTACAAAAACTTAATATGTCGATATTTAATGCATTATTGCACATTTTTTTGCATAGGGCTTATTGTAAAGATATTTTTTATGGTTTTTATATGTAATTATAAGAATAAAACTTTTATTTACAAAGATATGACGCGTTTTACAGGTTGGTTTCTTTCTGCAAAATGTCAAAATGTACGAAAAACAGGACTCATTTTGTTCTATGTGGGTTGGCTGTATTCTATGAAATAGGAGTGACATTATTAAATGTCAGTTATTTTGTAGGTACTATGTTGCTTGGATTTATTCTACACATATTTTTATTTTATTTTTAATATTACATTTAAGTATAAGCATGTTTGTTTGTTTAATCAGTTGTCATATTTGTTCCAAAATTTCTTTTGTATAAAAAAATGTTGTCTGTCTTGCTGGTGGTTATTAAATTAATAAATAAATTAATAATAATTTTTTTTCCAATAATTTCATCCAAGCACAATTTTGTTTTTCGGAACACAAAATTTTGACTGAAATAGGTACTGATAGATAAAGCGATACTCTTTCAGATGCACAAAAATAGTTTATTTTTAAAGGTAATACCAATATCAAAACAAAGAAACGCTCATGTAAATTACTTTAGCAAGTGCAAATAAAATAATCTGGATAATCCCCACAATACAAGAGCCGCTACAGTTAAGTCAATAATTTGTATTATTAACATTTAAATTTAACTACACAAATAATATTCTTAATTGCCTTGTTGGTCGAATAACCCTATTCTTAGAATCCAAACAATTGAATTAGTATAAGATTACATTTCATGAAAGGCTTAACCTGACATTTCCTGGAACAAAATAAATGCATTGACATTCCTTTTGCATGTCATTGCCATTATTTTATTTACTTCGGGAATTCCAAATATCCCCAATTGCTTAAACAAATTTTTATTTTATAATTTTATGAATAATGTAATGTGAATAATGTAAATGGAGTGATTATAGCAAACGGCAGACTGAATAGTACTGTACAATGTACATATATATCCGCATTACTGACCATAATCAAACCACAGAAAAAGTCCAAGTGGCTTGGATGTTTTCTATGAATTTGGTAAAGCATGGAATTAACGGTACTATCGGAGGCATAGAAAACGTTCAACCCACTTGGATGTTTTCTGCAAAATGATCTTTGGGTAATAACAAAAATCGCATAATGCGTCCATACCACATGGATGTTTATGCATTAATTAATAACAGCGATAGCCGTGATGTGGGTTAGAAAAATCTTGAATATACAAAAAACTATGGCATAAAGAGCATGGACGATTTCAGCATATAAAGATATCGTAGGAAGCTGTCCAAACCCGTACATAACTCATTTTTAGCATTTTGTGGGTTGGCTGCTTTCTGCATAACTACGTCCAATTACGACTGTGAATTGTGATGACAGCCCTCAAGTAATTCCTCCCACGTGACACAATAGCTAATAATCGCAGTATGCAACATGATATTTAGGTAAATAAATAATTGAAATTATGGCACTTATTATGACCCACGTATTAGATATTTTTACGAATTATAAATGGAAATATATCGCAAAGTGGAAGAAAAGATAGGTGTATAAGGTGATATGTCATTTATTTCATTTGTCTATATCATATGATTTACTAACCAAAGTATTATTTTGAGCTTTAAAAATTATAATAAAATGTTCATGTCTTAACGTTATTAAGATGAAAAATCACATAAATGTATAATAGATATTGCAATAGTAAAATTCAAAAATAGTACTTCTGAACATACATATTTCAAAAAATTTATTAACAGTAATATGAAATAATAAAGCAACATGATTTATTAATAAATAATAATTGAGAAAGAGAATTAACTGATATAAAGAAAATGTATTTTTTCATTAACGCGGTGACAGGGAAATAAGTATTTATACAGAACAGAGCAAAAAAAAGTTCTACCAATTCACTAACAAAAGAAATGTCAGTACAGAGTAAAAAAAAAATACAAAAAAGGGACAAATTCAAAACGCAAACATACAAAATGCAAATGTATGAAATAAAAATGTTATTTTCTCACGTTATAAAATGAAAATCATCTTGACATACGTGTTACATATCGCTCAATAATAAAACCACAGAAATGAATGTGTAATGAATGTGCAATGTATGTAGGCTCAAGCCATATTGCTTCAAAAAAAGTACAATTCAATATTTGATAAAATGAAGTAATTTCTTTAATAAATCAAATAATTAAGAAATATTAATTGACATAAGAAAACATATTTTTCGATGTTGAAGTATCAAACATAATAATTTCGTTGTCTGTCTGTCGTGTAACGGCTGGGGATGGGGCTTGAACGCATATTGCTAAGGTCGCCTCTCCGCAGATTATTAAGCAGAAAAACTTAGGCATGTTAAGATAATACAACATGAAAGAATAAAAATTTAAACAAGAGAACACGTTTTCAGTAACGCAGTGAGAGGTGTATTTATATATATCAGAATAAAATAAATGTAAGAAAAGTTTCAATACTAGTTTTAGAATTTAAATTATGAAAAATGCCTAGCGATAAATGCTACCTTAATTAACCTGCCGGATACGTTGTTAGACCGGATTACAGTCGGTTGGTTAGCACTTGGTGTATTATCTAGGAGGAAAGGATAAAGTGTGGGTCCCCTGATGCGATGGCTATGTTGTGCAGAACTGCACAAGCAACTATGATGTTGGTTGTATTTGTGAGGTTGTTGTGGAGTTTCCTGCTCAAGCACGGAAATCTCCTTTACCAAACCCCAAATAACCTCTCCACAACATTTCTTGTCGCTATTTGTGACCTATTATAATGTTCCTCAGCATTGGTTATTGCATTTAAGTTTGTTGTAATTGGCGAAAATAAGTAGCTCGTCTGAGCACACCCGCTGTCACCGAGGATGCCTGAGACCGTTCCTTCTTCAAACTTCCTACGACAGCTGCTATGATAGAAAATTCTTGAGTCGTGTGCGGAACCTGGCCATTTGGCAAGAATGTCAAATATTTCCATCCTCGGACCGGACACTACTTGCACATTCAGCGAGAACCACCCTTTCCTATTCCTAAATATTTCCCCTCTGGCTCTCGTAGGGCTTTTGATGGGAATGTGGGTGCAATCAATGCATCCCACCACTCCTGGAAATCGCGCTTTTTGATAAAATAGCCCTCGGTATTCACATAGGACCTGGGACGACCGAGGGAATTTAACAAAAATTTTGACTTGCTGTGCCAATTGACGGGAAATGGTTCGCACAATTCTGCAAGAAGTTGGCTGGCTTATTGCGACTTACAGTCTGAAAAAATATGTTATAGATAATTGCCGATAAAATACTTTAAAGATTGTGTTGTTTTGTTTCTGAAGTCCCCATATTTAGAATATTTAGAGTTTGTCCAAATTTTAAGAACAGTACTGGATTTTTTGTCACAGTGACATCAATCAATCAATAATCAATCAATATACTATTGATTAGATTTAATAAACATGGTATTCTATCATGGGTGGAAATAGTGAATGTTACATTGTGTAAAGTGATCATTCAAGCTAGCCGTACGATAGGTCGTAAGCCCTATGAACACCCAAAGACTTCCATACCTACTTCCCCATAAAAATATAATTTCGTGTCTGTGAGACATCTATAAAATATTAATTCCCCGTATTTACCTGAAAATTTCCCGTCGCAAAAAAACGCAGCGCTACCGCAATTTGTATGATGGGAGGAATCGGCAGGCCTCGATTGGTAATAACACTGTGATTTGGAAACAATAATGGCATTATTGTTTCCATCACTGTCGACTTTTCCAGCCGAAACCTCATTTTAAAATTTTGAGAACTGTAAAATTCAACGGGATTCTCAAAATCCCGCAAATACCGTCGTATTGCTACCGGCCTATTCATCCTATCTATTTCATCGAGGTATTGAACATAATACTCCGTAAAACTACCGTCCAACAGGTCAAAATTCGCCATGATTATAATAAATTCAACTTCAGTAAAATTTAAAGGAAGGTATCGAGCAGCTTTCAACAACTGTCAAAAAAAGTAGATATTTGGCCGGTTTCCTTACAATAATGTCAATAATGCGCATGCGCACCGCTAAGCATTGACTGTGAAATGAAGAACCATAGAAATTTCATACCCAATTGTAAGGTGGACACATTCCTTTCGTTTGTCGAGGTGTGTGACGTCATAACGAATATAGATTTGACTCTGACTACAAATTACGTTTTCGAGTGGTCCCTTAAACCTTAAAATCGTATAAGTATTGACTCTGTATTCGGGCCTAAGAAAGTTTACTCTATCATTAAAGCACATTCTAAGGCAGAAGACATTAATTGATTTAAATATTGAAATTCAATTATTTTATGTCTCTTTTAGGTATTATCTTATTTTTGAAGTAATTTTACATTAAAATATTTTTAAAAAATAATAAAAAAATTAGACATACGGCGAAAAACACAAAAAATCTAAAACTCCAAATATCTCATAACTTTGCAAAATGTAGTTACTGTCTTCTTCCTTGGAAAGGCAGTATAATTAATAACCAGTTAAATTTTATGAATAACCCATTATTTGATATTTTCCCCATTTCGGTGTCTACTTGTCAATTACCGCCACCATAACTATAGCCATGCCTCCACTAAAAAATAATTTGTTTACTAAAGTAAGTAATTGTTAGTATACGTTCGTCCTGACGAAGATACAGTGGTATCGAAATTGGTAGACGTAAAGCTAGATGTACTTCAAGTGATTTATACAATGTTCTTAAATAATTAAAATTGATACTTTTTTTAATTCATTCATTCCACATTCAAATTAAAAGCTAAATAAATACTGGTATATAATGAATAAATACTGGTATCTCAGATATTTAATTACCGTATGATGTTTAACATGAAATATCTCTCTCTACGATACATTGTTTCAGATTTAGTCAATTTAGTCAATTTCAGATTTATTATTTAAATTACCTTATTTATCTTGTTTCAAATATATTAATCACAATCTTCGAATAAGAGATGTATTAAACGTAATTATACCATATTTTATCCCAGCTTCTGTTTGAGAAAAGTTTAACTTTTCTCGAAACAATTAACTAGACAATTTTTAACTAGAATAATTAAAAATAGACAATTATAAATTTGTATAATATCTACACAACCGCACCCATTCCCCTCCACCCTTTCCAATCGCTGCTAAAATTATATATCTACGTCACACTTGTTCTAATAAATTACTTTATTCAGTGGAAAATTTGTAATATCCGTTATTTTATATTTGTTAATATGTTTATATGCTGTTAATTTTCCCTAAAATAAAAAAAAATAAGTAAAATAAAAACCAACGTTCTACGTATTTTTTATGATTTTGTGGAAATTGTCAATACAAATTATCGTAATTTGGAAGACTTTTAATGCAAAACATTACTTCCTTCTAATTTTTCTTCTTTATCTTCAACTTTTCAGACAAAATGTATTAATAAAAATTACAGAAGTTAGTTTCTTTAAAAAATTATTCAGGATTGTATGTTGTTTGGCTTAGATGTAAGCCATGCGCTTAGTTATCAAGTTGACGGGATTCGAAACTCTTCCTGGAAAACATCAAATTATGTAGATCTATTTTATGTCAGGTATAGCAAGTGTAGGGCATAGTTTGAATTGGTATACGGACTAATGATAAAGAAGGTTGTTTATTTTTCTTTCCTTTTTTCCAATATACATTTTCTTTATTTCCAATATAAATTTTCTTTACTTATAAGTACAAACACACACTTTTACTTTTACAACACTTTTATGGCATAACCATGTTTTTAGTTTATTAATGAGAAAAAATAAATAAAATAGATAAAATTTTAACCAAATTAAATTCTTCGTGTAGTTTTATCGTTTATACAATTTTAACTCCAAATGACCGAAATATATACATGTCTCATAGCTAGTGGAAAAAATCTTAAAAATAGATTTCTAATAATGATAATGAGTCGAAAATGTTCACGCGACCATTACCTAATGTCGATTGTTGATGTTCGATGGACGTAAGCAATATTTTTTTCGACATTTCTGACTCTTTTTTCTCTCTCAGTAACTTATATCGATTAAAAAAAATTCATTCGTTTCAATACAACTCAGATAAAATGACAAAAACTTTGTAGACAATTATTTTTTCAATTCTCAAGTGTTTATAATTTTATCTGATTTTTAGTAAAGCGAAAAAATTTTTCATAATCAATATAAGTTACTGTGTTAATAGTTCAACTTTTTGCAAAGATGACAGAAATATTGAAAAAAATGTACACTTTGATATTGCATTTCGCCATAACATTAAGTAATTAGATCATGGTGGCTTGAACATTTTAGCGCATTATCAGCAAAGAAATCCATCTGTAAAGATTTTGCTACTAGCTATGAGACACCTATATATGATTTTAATGACAAATTTATAATTATTAAAAAATATTTACTGCATATACGAGTAAATAAAAGTACTATTTTGTGTAACACTCCATTTTTTTAAATAGACATATATTCGATGCAAATCTGTACCATTTGGACTCAATATTTGGAGACTTTTTCTTTAAGTCTCTGCTACATAGACTACATTTCTCCTCTACTCCTATACCCCTTCCCCTCCTTCTGATATATTTTCTATGCAAATCTATACCGTTTGACCGATCGGACTAAAAATTTGGAGACTTATTCTTAACATTACCTCCCTCCTCTTTTACCTTTTCTCCTCCCCCTGATATATTTTCGATGCAAATCTATACCGTTCGAATCAAACCTTTGTTTCCCCCCACAAATTTATTTTCAACTTAATCCTTAACCCATGCAACGCCGGGTTAGAACAGCTAGTTTTAAATAAAAATCATGTACAGCATTGGAAGGTAAATTTTCTTAAAAATACGTTTTGAGTAAATAAACTTTTAGGTAGCTACCTTGTCCAGTTTATTTTAAGTGTAGCTTCCTTATTCAAATAGAAACAAATGTATATTACGATAAATTATTATTTTTTTCGGAGCTAAATATTTTTGTATGTGTAAAGTATTGTTTTTTTGTAAAATGATTATGGGTATTTCCCAACAAGTTCAATAAATACGTGCATAAAGAATTAAGTGCCATTAATTTTTTGAAATATGTATATAATATTTATATGGGAAAATGCGTGGAGTCTAGGCTTTGATTACTTGAATGGTCAGTTCACGTATATTTGACATCAAATGCTCGAAAAAAAATTAAGAGGATTTATTTTCGGTAAAAGGAAGATGGCTGAGATTAAAAAACGTTTTTATATATTTTTAAAAGTTTTATTGACCACTATATTAATCCTCTATTTTGTATTTATCAAAATAATTTTAAAGAAAGATAGATTTTTTAAAAATATAAAATCATTTAAAATGACGCTTTATTTGTACAGATTTACTGCCATTTTGACACGAAATGTGATAACATTGACGAAGGTTAAGCCACAAATGGGATGAATTATTATTCCATAGAGTAAGGTCGAAAAGGAAATTAACTTAATTTTTCCATTTGCAAGGAAATATACCCTTCTGAATGATTTACTAATATTAAATTGTAATGCATTCCCGGTACTTTAAATTATTTAAAATAATTTTCAGATTTTTTATAAGTTTGATATATTTTTATATAAAATGAAAATTTCAGTTGATTTTCAAATTCTTCAGTTTATTTTGAAATTACATAGATGTGAGAGCATTTGCTACCATTTGCTTTCAAATACTCTTTACTTATATTTGGGTGAAACTTTTCGTTCTGGATACGTGTAATAAATAACACAAAACCACCGAGAGTGTCAGATTTATTAAAGTAGTTTTCTTGGTAACTCTTAGCAATGTTTAAAGAATTCATTAAAAATCAATGGCAGGAGGCGCAAGTCTCGAGAACGATAAATGCAGTAAAAAAAATTGGATGAACAGAGTTACGAATGAAAATGTTATCGTTCGGATGAATAAAGGAAAATAAGTTATTTAAACAATAAAAATCCAAAAATTTCAATATATCGGACATGTGATGAGACATCCAAAGAAGTACGAGATCTTGCATCACACAATAAAGGGATAGACTGCCAAAAGTCAAGGCCCTGGAAGAATAAGAACATCACGGCTGAAAAACCTGAGACAGTCTTACTGTACAGATATTCCGGGCCGTAGTAAACAAAGTTCTCATTGTCAACATGATAGCCAACGTCCGTTAAACGGATTGTACATAAAAATAATAAGAAGAAAACGAGAGGCGCATAGTCACATACAGTCCACTTTTTAAAAAAATCTTGAAAATGAAAACAATGCATTAATAGAAATAAAATATGGATAAATAAAAATACTACGGCAGTAAATGAAAAAATGGGTATTCACAGATTTGTTTTCAAAATATCAATATTATTGCAATGTTAAAAAGGACATCAGTTTAACGTAAACTACTACGTAAGTAAGAGTATAATGAATATGAAGATTCAATTGGACATAATTGAATTACTTGAAAACTGTCTAACTGTAAAAATGAGTTATATACGGGTTTGGACAGCTTAAAATTATATATTTATAAAACGCCCAAGCTCTTCGTGCTATATTTTTTCTTATATTCAATTTGATTTGGAAAGACAAATATATGCATATTGAAAGTAAGATAAAAATATACAAGTCATGCGTGCGACCTATTTTGACATAAGCTGTAGAGACGCCGGCTGACACTGCCCGCACCAAAGGACTCCTCCAAACAACTAAAATGAGATCCATTGCTGTAAAATGTCTACTTGACCATGTCCGAAATGAAGAAATAAGAAAAACTTGCAATGTAGAGGACACAGCACGATGGAGTAGATCCAGACGGAGGTTCTGGCGGGATCACAATAGCCATAGCCAGAATGGACAGTGACAGACTCGTGCATACAGTAGCGAATGAAATACTCTCTGGGCGACGCCTACCGGGAAGACCATCGAAAAAATCGAGGGATAGCTGGACCTCGTCATTTCAGGAGGCGTAGTTTTTTGTAGCACAGATCAACAGATCTACCTACTAAAAGAAAAAGTGGAAGAAAAAAAAAATTCTGCTCCATTTAATGGCCATTTTCGTTAAATTAACTAAAAAAACGTCCTCAATTTGTTTTATCCTTCTTAAATTTTAATTAAATAAGTAGGTACCCAAGATAATTGAATAATTTTTATCCAATACAGACGAGACTTATTTCTGCAAAAGAAAATTTAAATCAAAAATGGCTTTCGTTTGAGACAATGACTAAGAATTTAGTGTTTTAGGTTTATATTACGGTTTTTAGGTATAAATAAAATAAAATATCATTTTTATATCACTACCTAAAGTGGCTAGTAATACTTCAAAATGAGTGAGCATACAAGAAATTGTAACTAACGATAAAAGTCATAATATAATGAATTCCCGCACATCTTACTCTCATGAATATTTGTATAGATTTATGTATGGATAAAGTGGAAAAAAAGATATGACGCGTCAGTAAGATTGATAATGGCTAGGCCTTTTCTTGGCGTTTCATCCATAGGGATAAAACGCCAAGAAAAGAAGAAAACTAAGATTGTTTGGCATCATGTATCATCTTTTAATGTTTATTTATTTATTTTTATTTATTTTTTTAATTGTACGCCTTAACATACCAGGAGGCCCAATTACAGAAGCGAAATACATCACAAAACACCCAGGCTTGAGTAAATCACATAGTTTAACATTGTGACCTCACCGGGAATCGAACCCGGAACCCTCGGTGTGGGAAGCCAGTGTCATACTCAATGCGCTACGGGAGCCGCTACATATTTATGAAAATATAACCTATCAGTGTGTTGTAAACGCTTTTGGTTCGACAACAGCAGGCATAAAGAGGTTTTTTTAAATACTTGCTACTTTACTTTTTACTTCATATTATACTAGCTGTGCCCGTGCGGCTTCGCACGCGTAGATTTTTAGAACACTGTTTGGATCGTCATAGAACTTTCGCGAACCTTCTAGAACATTCTCCTTCCAGAACTTTCAAGAAATTCGAATATACAGAAACCTTCTAGACACACCGACACATTCCGCCACTCAATTTAGAACCTTATAGAACTTTCGGGAATTTTCTAGAACCTTCTTCTTCCAGAACTTTCTAGAGCAGGTTTTTCCGGTTTTTCTAGACTCACCGACATAGTCAGCGCACCTATTTTGAAACAATCTGAAGCATTTGCGGCCTTCCTATAACAAAACAATGTGCTAGAAAGCACATTTTCGTCACCCACTCCCACCTACGCACGGCCATCCCCCACCAAACTCGTACATTTTCGATGTGACACCAAGGGCTATCCACCACCATGTGGATGGTTGTGGCTGGTTGTGGAGAAAACTTGGCGGTTAGGGAAACACTGGTTTCTATTGATTCATATTGTATATATTGATTTATCTTTATATATTTGTATTTGTATTTTAAGTACTTGCTTTCGGTCATAATTATATTTTATTATTTTTTCCTTTCAACTGTCCATTCTATAAATGTACACTTTACCTATTTGTTACCTGTAGGGCGTAAATAAAGAAATAAAGAAATAAATAAAAAAATAAAAAAATTGAATAATTTAGTTTCTTTTTCTTTAACAAATAAGCCGTCAACGGGTCATTATTGACCCGATAGACTAGAGTGAATTTAGAACATAAATTTTCAATATTTTATGAACATTTTGAAAACGACATGATCACATTTTTTAACTTTATTACATTATTTTTTTACATTCATGCTTACCATAACCCTCATTAAAAAAATATGAAAAAAAATTACGATTTAAGAATTATCACTTACCTATTTACATACCCATTTCAAGACCTTAGAATGCAAGGTAAGTTCTCAAGCAATAAACACAAATAAATAATTACCTCGATTATAATTATTTTTCGAGAAATTATTAATAAAATTCAATATCTAAAACATTGATTTGCAAAAATTTATTGTTTCTTTTGTTAGTTTTGCGGTAAGTTATCATTTATTACAAATTACAGTTTATTACATCATTATACTAGACTAGCCGTCAGCACACCATGTTTTTGACATATACCGAAGAAATTAACCTTCAAGCAAGCGCATGATCATATTATAGAAAGCAGTAGTCGCGCGTTAACGTAAGTTTATATTTTAAGAACTTAAAACACCAAATATTACAACACTAAAATTTATTTTTTATAGTTATAATAATTGTCTTTTGGTGAGGAAACAATTTATTTATTTAAAGATATTCAAATCGCAGTTATTTGCAATTCCAATGATAATTAAAAAAGAACACATTTTCTTTGGTTTAGATCACAAATATGTTACAAGAAAATACATTTTCACAAACAACGTCGAGCATAACCTTTTCGTCGGTGGGCACGTGTAGTATTTTTAAACCCCTACGATTAAAACAAAAGATATTAGTGCAACATGAGACGTACAGGAAAGGAGGACATATAATTGTTCTTGTTCGTAGTAAATTTAGAAGAGGCTACTTGAGATGAGAGATATTTGTGATGAAAACAAACGACAATATTAACAAAAATGTATAACGTGCGGTCGATTCGACGCCACGTGCCTTCTTAAAGGTTAAATATTATCTTCAAAATGGATGGAATAAAATGTTATTACTCTTCTTGAGTTTAAATTCTCATAATTTTGGTTATGAACATACATATCATACGGTGCGTACAATATATATATATATATGGGTGAAAGGAACAACCGAATGAGTCAATAAAGTCGAGTTTTGAGTTAAGTACCTATGCAGTGTGCAGAGTTGTTTTTTAGAAACATGTCTAGCAAGGAAAAATTAGATGAGTCAGAAAATTAGATAAAATGTGACTTTTTTAATATTTTTTGAGAAAGGACAAACGATATGCATGTAGATGTCTTATTTTTTATGTATTTTGTACGCAGTATTCTGTTTTCATAAAAAAATTTCATTGTTAAAAATAACATTTATTTTATTAAGAAACTATATACAATTCTTTGACGTAGTAACATGTACCAAGGATTTTCATTTCGTACAGAATAACCTTTAAGCAATTTTCTCTGTAAGCAGACAATGTTTATGCGTCAGTTTCATACTAATAATATTCAGTCTATTTTGAAGTACCGTCACACCCACACGTTTTTAAAGAAAAAGTTAAGTACCAATCCATTAGAGATCTCAAAGTTCTAAAAGCAAAATAACAACATTTTTATACTCACATTGAAAGTGTTGACATTACATTGATTAAACTTTTACCCAATATATTATTTAATTTTAACGCAATTTTAAAAATAAATACAAATGAGAATTCGACTATGTTGTTTCATTTTACATTTCGTCTGTCACCATCTGTCCATTGCATCCATTGAAAAGAGAATATAATTGCATCTGTCACTGAGACCTACCATACACATTAATATACTATAGTAAAACGTGGTTTCATATCTGCTATGTAGTTTTATCGAATTGTGTTAACTTTTTAACGGTACGGATGTTCGATTTTTCAGAAGTTTTATGCGATTAATAGATGGGGCAGATTTTTTTTAAATATAATAATTTTTCGTTGCATGTAAAATATACAACCATGCTTTATATATTTCGTCTTTCGTTTATAAGATCAGCCTTAAATAGGGTTTTGCTGTTGTAGACCACTTCCTGTTTCTTGATATTTTATAAATTTTATTTTCTGTATTGAAAAATGGAAACTAGCTATGCAGCAGACACAATTTGCCGTGAAGTGGCTGACGTAGGCTCTCGCAGGGCCTAGCATGCAGCAAACACAATTGGCCGCGCAGCGGCCTTCACTGGCCGCACGGCGGGCATCATTGAGCGTGTAGCGACCAAAATAGCCACCCACAGGGCCTAGCAGAAAGCAATCTGTGATAGCCGATTGCTTACCTGCTAGTTTAAGTTTATTTTACTTAAGTCTTAGTAAATTCAAATACTTACATATTTTAATTTCTAAATCAAATTTTATGGTGATTAAATTTATTATTCAATAATTTAAATAATGTTTTTTTAGGTAAATGTGTGTTCAAAAATTATTCATTTTTAAATTGGTCCTGCATATAAAAAGCGTAAAATTGTTTTCTCAGAATGGGCACAGTCATAACCTCATTTTAATTTTTTATTTAAATCATAACTCTATATTTTATTTTCTATTTTTTTTTATATTTCTTCACCATAAAAGTTTCTTATAACACGTCTACATTATCCTCGTTATTTTCCATTAAATATTTTTACATTGTATTTTAATCAATCTGGGCTAATATTAATAATATGCGCCTGTAAAAAAATCTTTCTTTAAAAATACTCTTAAATCTTAATAAAATAATCATGTTGCGCCACAAGTAACCCTCATAGCAATAATTGATATTGGGAAAAGTATCTTGACAATAAATTTAAAAGATGTTTTGATAATTACGGATTTTTATTAAGACTAATTGTCAATAAGCAGTTAAATATAAATCTTCTCTATAAAATAAATTTCTGTCTTAAGAGAATTAATATCCAACACAAGAAAAATATTGACATACAATGTTTTCATCCATGAAACGTTTTCACGTATAACAAATTCTCACGTTTTGAAATATTATTTTGAAAGTATTTGGAATCAATATCAATAATAATAATATTTATGTTAGTCAAATGCCTACTAAATAAATATTTTTTATACTAGCCGTAGTTCACCTGTGCAAAAGTCACAGACATAATAATTGCAGGATTTTAAAGCTGAATTTAAAGATGAAGTTGTTTTTAAAATTGACTTTACTTACTTAAACCAAAAATTAATATAATAATAATTAAAATTATCAAGACCGCGTAATTCGATGTTGCCTGAGCTGTAAACGGATTGCGTGTTCCAATATCTAAAGTAATCATAGCACAATTCCAGAAAACTACGAACTTTACGGTCAGACAGACAGACAGTCAACGAAATTATTATATTTAGATCATTTATCTGAAATTATTATTTTTACCTGTATTTGATCTAAAAATACTAAAAAATCATACCTATATCTGAAATTATCATAAAACCTATGAAACGTATGTTTACTTGTGAAATAATCTGAAACTTTTATACGCATGACATATTCTCAGTTGTAAATATTATTTTGAATGTATTTGGAATTACACTTCAATAACTGACATAATTGCATGATCAATAATCACGATAGTAGATAGTTTTTCAAATGCTAATTAAATAAATAATTTTCATTTCATATAACTGATTTTTTTTTTATTATTGAAAAATTTCTAAAAATTTCGGTTACCGTAGTTAGAAAAATATATTATTTTGCAGAAAAAATCGTACGTTGATCGTCGAATCGTAGCTTACAAATACATGCTGTTTGATAAAAATAACAACATTTAGTTTCCTCACACAGTGAATAGATGATCATTATATTCCATAAATATATTTTATGGATAATAAATAATCATGATAATCACTCAAACACATATGTATAAAAGGCTTTTATAGTTTATTTTTGGTAAAAACTACTGACTTTTATAGGTCAGAACGATTCGTAGAAAAGTAATGTCAAGAAAACCGGACACAAAGACACATTGAACCTTTTTGTTTAGTGGAAAGAAAAATAGCTTGGAAAGTTAGTGTGCATAAGTACTATACGCCTCTTGAATTTTAACAACTTGTATATTGTTTGTTTTCTCCAAGTACTTATTAAATACTTTACGAAGCCACTAAATTACTAATGAAATAATCGGCAGCAATATTATCACTCCACAGTCTAACGGTTCTTCATAATATGCTTTATGGCGCTCTTTATTTATTCCGTACTTAGGTATTTTACTCAGTGAGTATCTCGGCATACATTCCTTGAAAACATTTCATCCATTTATCTTTTATTTCATCCTCATTAATTAACATTTCTTCTTTCACTGACTTACAGCCTTCATACTACTGCTTTTAGCACTACATTATATTTTTTCACTTCTTAAAAAAATGCTTTCCCCGAAAAATTTTAGGAATTTTCATACCTTCATCTCTTTCCAGTCTCTTTTTCTTTTCCTGCAAACTTTTTTTGAGATTTTACTCTTGTACAAATCTTTTATCTTTTATTTCATCCTCATTAATTAAAATTTCTTCTTTCACTGACTTGCAGCCTTCATGCTACTGCTTTTAGCACTACATTATATTTTTTCACTTCTTAATAAAATGCTTTCCCCGAAAAATTTTAGGAATTTTCATACCTTCATCTCGTTCTAGTCTCTTTTTCTTTTCCTGCAAACTTTTTTTGAGATTTTACTCTTGTCCAAATCTTTTTCAATCATTTCCATTCACTGTCTAAAGATAGAACCACGTTTTTCTTCTACTAATTCCTTAATGTCTTTATCCACCATCACCACCTTTCTTCCATTCCTACTTAGTTATGCTATAGACTCGTTGATTCAAAAAAAAGTTTCAAAGTGATCATTCGTATCATCTATCTTTAGATCACCCACAATTTTTTAAACTACTTTTATAGTGTTACTATTAATATTTTATTTGGTTTTACAAAAACATGTACCTGAAATACTGTTTTTCTTTCAGATAAATACACGCTCTATTCCCAACACATTATTTTTAAGCACATATATTATTTAACGCCTATATTATTATTATTATTTTTTAATTATCTTGAATGATGAATCTAGATTTTGTTTATTTAGTCTATGAAACTAGAAAGATTCTGAAAAACATTTTTTATTACGGAAATGTGAAAAATCAAAGCTTTACAAAGAAATGTCTTTATTTAAATCCATTACATTGAAAATTAATTTACATTTTTTTGAGGAATTTATTAACATAGGAGTAATATTTTAATTCTTTTCTGTTTTTGAACCAGAGAGTTTTTGAACCCTTATGAAAAAATGTTTAAAACTTTTATATTTCTATCACCTTCTAATACGAAAACATTTATTAATTTCTTATACATTCTAAAAAATCCATATTTAAATCGTTTTATAATTTATAAAAAATAATACAATTTTTGGTGGGCACGTTCCTGAGTTATTATTAGCTCAGTTTCTTCAATCTGAAGCTAATACGACTGGTAGCAGGCTAATAAAAAATTAGAAGTATTATAATATTATAAGTACTTTATTTTCGTGAATATGTTATATATGAATCATTGATGTGTAGTAAGGGATTACAAGATAATGGCACAGATTTTCTAGCAGGCTGAATTTATGTAGGTACTTATTTATCAAACGTTATTTCCCCGCGAGAATTGGCAAAGGAGATGGAGTGCCACATTATTCTGTCCTGGCACACAACTCTCATTTCTTCGATAACTTTATAACCTCGCATGCAAGCTCGACGATTGTTGAGGTTCTTAACAGGACCATATTTCAGTATCTGGTTAATCTGGTCACGCCACGTCTTCCGCGGCCGCCCTCATTCTGTCGCCACCATCACATGCGTCATATATAATTATAAACATTATTTCTTCATTCATTCGCTCGAAATACCTGAAACACCTGAGCGACCTTCTTTAATTCTATTCACTATGCTCAGATTGGCTTTACAACCTTCCCTATTTTTTCATACTTCACCTAAATGTATTTGCCACCCTCTCTTTATCCTAAATAATGCCTTATTATAAAACATCGAAGGTATTTTTCTTTTTTTAAACACAAGCCAAGAGGCCCAATTACTAAAGTTTTTACAAACAAAAATACCCAAGCTTTTATAAACCACGTAGATTTTATTGTGACCTCACCAGGAATCGAATCCGGAATCCTTGGCGTGAGAAGCCAGTGTTATACTGAATGGGCTACGAGGCCTGGCCCAGTGGGCATAATATTGTATGCTGCTACTTAATTAATTCAATAACGTTTCCCAAAATTATTCCAGAACATATAATGTTTTGGAATTATTATGTCAATTGGCCTATCCTTCTGAAAGCTGTCTTCAAAAAAAGAACATGTGTTGTGTTACTGCCGGAATGGTACATATCGTACGTGGACATGTGGATAAGAATCTAATAAAGCCGCTCGCAGAGGCTATCAACAAGTGCCTCTGCTATCCTCTATTCTGCTAGTAAATTAAATAAATATCGTAATTGTGTAAACTTATTGCAAAAGTAAATGTGCAGAATAAAAATGAGTTTTGTCTCAACAAAAGGAAGTGAACTTGAGTCCATGTCTAGACATTATACAAATGTTGAAAATTTGCTATAATATAAATATACATAAACAAGGAGTGTTTGTTCTAGTGGTGTTTTAACTTAAAGTAAAATATCAAAGGTTTATCTCTTTATTCATCTTCTTTCTTTTACAAGTGTATATTTTTATATAATACAATATAAACTTAACATTAATTAAACGAATCGTTAATTTCTTTACATTGATTATTTTTATATTAATTTAATTAAAATTAATAGCTACAAGGTATTTATAGTAAATATTATAATTATTTTATTGACGGACCATTTACCGCGACCGACAGTAGACTTTTCTGAATAATATTGTTTGACCGATTTTATAAATAGGGTATGGCAAGCGAGTGCCCAAACAATCTAGACCCTAATTCGGCTGGTTCACCATGCCTAATTGACTCAGGATGAAGCGTAAAACTTAAATGCCAGAACTAATTATTAAGCTACAACAATGACAGTATTTATGAGACCATTAAGAAACAGTACCCGAAGCCTTGTGTCCCGTGGATTAAGCGAGCTTAACGGAACATCTGATGATCGGCCACTACCAGTAATCCGATTGTCAGATAAATCCAATATTCTCATGTTTCCCAAAAAATTATCTACATTTGTATATCTACGTAACTATTCCAAATTCACAATGTGTTTTTAAAAAAAATGTTATTTATATTTTTAGACAATCCAGTTAAAGATGCCGTACACCCGATAAAAATCACGGAACGTAATTTTAATGATCTGCGTCTTTGCTAAGCCCTAGTATAGAATAAACAGTACATTTTTGACAGGTCACGGAGATGCGGTTATGGCAATGTCAGTAAGGTGCCACCATGCCTCGTAGGCGTTTACGCGTCCGAAATTTGAGTCCTTCTCCAACCTTGTAATTTCGTTTTTTTTAGCCATGAATTCGAACGAAATTACGGACGTTTGTGATGGTCGTAATAGACGCAGATTAGATAAAATTGGAATACCTTAAATTATAAATATTCGAGAATCAAATACAAGGTATCTGAAGAAATATTTTCTGTTTATTCGAGATTGTTTAAAAGACTTTGATAATAAATTGATCCACGGAGTATTCAACATTTGTCAGTGATTATAACTATTATCTCGAAGGTATTTTTCTAGTTCACGAAGAACGTAGACAATACTACATACATCATATGGATCCAAGGTGAATTCGACAACAATAATTATTAAATATTTTATAATTTACGCCCAAGAATCTAGCGGGTGGTCATCAACTTAGCTGGAACTCGCTCATGTGCTTCAAGTCCACGAAGCCGACGGAGGAGCCAAGCAAGGAGGACAGACAGGGGGCTCGATGGTTTTCCGGTTGATTGCACAGGGAGGGAGATCGGTATATAAAAGGCAATGAGATCGGGATACGGGGCTTAGTTTTTTTTTTCAGCTTGAAGGTCCACCGGAGGCGCTATCAATTTCTTTGGCGATCTACATCCGCCGTAGACCCAGCCGGATCCCAGAAGAAACCCGCCTTACTAGGAAATGATTTGAAGACTATATGGAGTACACGGGAAGGCCAATCAATATAAGGAACTTGAAAGAATGAGTGAAAAAAAAACGAACTACAAAGGGAGGGCGGATTACATGTAACACAAAGGACATCAACACAGCCAAGGATTTTAATTAATTAATATTATCTCCTTGTTCTGTTATCAAGGTATATTTATTTGTAATGGAGACTTATTGTATATTGATTTTGCTTAAGTTCAAACGTCGGTACCGAGGCGTTATAATTCACGTGATTTCGATTTAATTCGCTCCTCTGGAATTGTGTAGGCTACAGCCGTTGTACCGGATAAATAATATTAACAACGTTCAGGTACTAGATAGAAAAATTGGGAGATATCCCTCGCGTAGGGTCTCCCTTGAAAATTAGTTGGAAATAACGTCGCGAAACGTTCCGGTTTAAATAAAGTCTCGTATATATTTTCAACTAAGTAATTTTGCTTAGATACTCGGAAGTGTGTAGTTTATTTGTACTAACCACATAAAACATGAAATTCTATAAATAGCATTTAAAAAATTGTCATTCCAATAATAATTTTGTCGTATTCAGTATTGCATAATCAATTGAAGCCGACTAGTCATTTTTTTTTCTTACAATGAGAACAACACGCGCGGGACAATCGGATTATACAGAAATTCAGTGAGATGGTATGGACAGAAAGGAGGGGGTTTGACTTGGGTTTGAGGAAATCGTAGTTCGTTATGCCGGCAAGTGGGCATGGAACCTGGCGCAAGCCACTGTGGGATGCCTTTAAAAGCAGGATCTCCCTTGTAGACCGGGTTGTCATAATCCGACCGCTACATTTCATCCAGTTCAAACGACATAGTCCAACGTCGTGATGTTCGCTGTCTCTAGGAGGATCCCCATGCATGAATGCTGTGAAACCTTGATAGTAAATGTTACCTTATTCGTATCAGTCGAGTGAAAGGCAGAAACAGAATAGTTTATTCATAATATACGCCTAGGATAGCATGTTATTGTTTATTTGACCATTTGTCCATCACGAAATGCAGTATCGTGAAACTCCGTTCTCAAAGCACGAAGGGGTCGTACCATATTTTGAAACATGCCGTCAATGCCTAAATGAAAGGCCCAATATTGTCTTCAAATCATACAAAAGAGGTACTGACCCAGCAACAAAGTCTTAAAGAAAGACTCCTCCTCCTCATCCTTACGGAGCACGTGTAACCGTAATACGTACACCTTACTGTGGCCGCGAGAGAAGCGTTTTTTGATCCTCATCTCGGGAGAGAAAAGAATCTTGGGATGCTGTAAGTTCCAAAGGAAGGAACGAGGGACCTTTCAGTCAACAGGGAGTAGATCATCGGACTTTGGTGGGCGGGAGATATGGTCTCCCCCAGATTGGAATCTGTGGGATTATTTGTAACAAAAAAAAAAGAAATCTATCATCCAAAATATATAAAATCTAGGGCTGTCTTAATATCCCTTCCAAACTGACGATCCGCGAGATATTTTCCTAATTGAACTAATAATATGTATGCTTTTCCCCGTAGTGTATAATATATGAACAGCTTTACGCACGGTGAAGAAAGGCTACTAGGTAAAATATTGCAATATAAATGTGTCTTTCATTTGATTATTTTCGCCTGATTTTATATGTATTCTCTTAAAGCTCGCCTCAAAGATTTGTTAACCATTCTTCCTCACACGTTACACATAATCAAACCATCTCTGTGATCTTTTCTTTATTTTGTCTACCACGCTACAGACAGCACTACATTTACTTCTAATTTGTTCATTCTTCACTCCATCAACTAAAGATTTTCCACACAACCGCATTTCCACCGCATTCAATCTACCATTATTCATTTTTAGGAAATTCCAGACTTCACTTCCAGGAGTTGGCACTAGAACGCCATTACGCATCTCTAGTCTTGCTTTTTTCACACATTCTTATTGGCCGAACTAGGGAAGTACTGTATTTGGTTAAGAAAGCAGTATCAGATGCGAATAATATTCGAGTGCATTACGGGAGACAGCTCCATCGCGACCAACTGGTGGCTGCCCACATATCCGGTCATTTGATACTCTCGGTCGAAATTGAATATACCTACTGATCCAATGCGTCATCCCCACCTCGTCAGCAAGTTCTCGAACTGTAATACAACGATCCTACATGACCAAATATCCCACATGGTCAATCGCGTTTTTGTTTTGGTTTGTTGAGGATCTACCGGGATGCGAGTCGCCGTCCACTGATGTGCGGCTATCTTTGAAGCGGTTTGACCACTCATTTATACGCGAGATGCTCATAGCGTTATCCCCGAAAGCTTGTTGGATCTTTATTTCCTGTTATATAACTAAGCATTTGTAAAAATGATGTGCAAAATCGCTTCGCAAATCGTTCCGCCATTTCACAAAAAAAGACAATCCGATGAGTACTGATCACACTTCTTCACTCAAAGGCTGATTGCCAGCTAACTAACAAAGCGCACTAACGATGCAGGATAAATGAAAAATAAATCCCTCGCACATTTCCACCAAAGGACACTTCCCGTGCTTCATTTTTTGAGTAAAAAAAAGAAAATTCCAGTATTATTTGAAAAAACTCTGTAGCAGTAGGTAAATAAACATGCACACAAGCAAAGAAAAACTATAGGTATATTACCAAAGTTTAAAGAGACAAGTATTAATTAAATCTTAGCTAGATGGACTATGAGGGCCGCTTACATAACTTTGGTCTTCTCTCCATCTTAATTAATTTTTTAAAAAATCACGCCTAAAATGTGGAAAAAGTTTTTAATTTTAAATGCCAATATTCAAACTTTATCAAGTCATGAGAAATAAAAACGCCACGACATTCGTCAATGTGCCTAACAGATGACATCTCGCCTACATATAGTGTACGTTTGTATATTTGAATGGGGAAGTATACGTCTACACGAATGAGACTTAACTACCTCCTTCACCGGTTCGGAGCCGAGCACGGAGTGATCTGTTATATCGTTGCTGTATATATAATTAATCCTATGTGCCATTTTAGTACATTCTGAGATAAACGAATGAAACTGTTGAAAAAATAATCGCACAGACTAGATTTATAAAAAATATTTTAAATAATTACTAGGCAGAATTTTCAGATGAATGGAAATGTTTTTTTTAGTATATCTCCATTATTTATATGAAAAATTGACAAATTCATTAATTCATCTCAGAATATGCTAAACGGAACATTGGCTTTATTATATATATAGTGACGATATGTTACATATTGTATTTGAAAACATATCTGAATAACCGACTGACTGATTTCATAAGGGCAACTCAAAACATATTCTTTCTTTCTGCAAATTTTCCACAGAAAAACTGAAACTGCTCTGCTCTGAAACTGGATGCAGTAGTTGCAATCGATTATTCTGAATTCAGTTTGGAGAGAAGAAATTCAGCTTAAATACCTATATAATATAATTGTCTCAACATTAATAATACAAGTAAATGGAAGATGCGTAAATTAATATGATCAAAATAAATAAATGTGCTGTTGAAATTAAAATAGCAAATGATATATATTTTGCTCGGTAGCTTGTGGGAACTAAATCCCTGATGTTTAAAGCGAGCACCCTTGATATATTTATTATCCACCAAATAAATATGCCGGAAATATTATATTATTTTAAGGAAAAGTGTTCGCTTTTCACAATTTTGCAGAAATTAAAAAAAAACATTGAAAGGTTTATATTATTATATTTAATGAATTGTAAGATAATTTAGATATTTTGAAAAAAATACCGTTTATGTCGTTTATAACTTTTATATTTAGGACGTTTTTGCTTGACGCCAAATTTTTAGGCAAGGTGCAGAGAAAAAATTTATAAGTGTTTTACTTGAGTAAGAAAGTATTATTAGGCCAGCATAATTATACAAAATAAAATGAAGCCCACGCATATAAGGAATCAGCGTATTGTAAACTCGTTACTTGACCACTTTGGAGAATGATTTAATAAATTCAGAAGCTTGGAACAAACAATTAAAATAATTAAGTATCCGGATGTACAAGTCAATAGGTACTTTGGAATTAAAAGGTTTTTAATGGATTATTTTGAGATGCAACGGACAAAATTTCAAGACAGCATCTGGGCTAAGTATTTGTCGATATAAAGTCGAAACTTAAGAAATTGTTTGGAGAGTGAAGGAGAGTTTGGAGTGCTTAGAATTACGAACAGGAAATTTACAGTACTAAGAACCGATTACCGGACATGTTTAGCTCCCTGAAAGCTCTAGCGATGGTAATAAAAAAATCAATAAAAGAAACCGACCGACATATAATAATAATAATAATAAAACCCGACTCAATAACTTGTTTGATATTTAGTAATAAAAAAATCATATATAGTCAATATGATTCATATATATTTTTTTACTGGTATACTTAAGAAGAAGCATATCAAAATATGACTCTTTTTGCTAGGGCTGCAAATATCACAAAATTATGCATGCGACAAGGTACCGGATTTATGCTGAGTTTTTTCCGAATTTTGATATACCTACATACGTACATGCTCGAAAGGTTAGACATGTCTTTTTTGTATATATTTACTGTTTTTTTTGTATATATTTTTATACACACATACATTACTATGTAATCAGCCGTAACCGTCCTAACGTAATACCAGTTTTGGGGTATGTAGCGTGGCAAAAAAATACGCTATTTTGTTGCGGCGATATTTAAAAAAATCTCAATTTTCTTTTGAGTATTTTTTTTCAGTTTATTTTATGTCAAACACAATTTCGGCACACGATTGCTGATAGAAACGAAATGTAACAATGTTACTTGAAAATAATGGATTAGTAGTTTTAATTTAACGGGGTTGTATGATAGGGTATGGCATGGAAAAAATCCATCAGCTTATTTTGCGCCATCCTGTATATCTTTTTTTTGTTAAATTTCAAATTTTTAAATAAAATTAACTTTTCTTTCAAAAAAGTAGTACCTACTCTTTAATTCGAAATTCAAAGGACCAAAAAAATCGCGATGCGATTGCAAACTTCACCAAAAATCATAAAACTCATGTAAAAAAGCCATTTATTTTGTGAAAAACAATATGTCTATATTTTTGCATATTTCATTAAATTATTTCGAATACTCAATATTTATTATGCAAATACAAAGATCGCGACATTTA